>JACXGM010027417.1:0-14491 GCA_016801145.1 Umbra pygmaea | reverse complement strand
TACTATGTTGTATAGCCCTGCCATAGACCAATTACCAGTAGTATGTTGGCTACTATGTTGTTTAGCCCTGCCATTGACCAATTACCAGTAGTATGTTGCCTATACTATGTTGTTTAGCCCTGCCATAGACCAATTACCAGTAGTATGTTGGCTACTATGTTGTTTAGCCCTGCCATTGACCAATTACCAGTAGTATGTTGCCTATACTATGTTGTTTAGCCCTGCCATAGACCAATTACCAGTAGTATGTTGCCTATACTATTAACATACCTGATTCTGTAAATCACCCTCAATATCAGTGTCAACACAAGAAGTGTCCACCTGCTTGAGCCTTGATCCAGAGGTCATGTCATGTAGAGGAACTGGGTCTCGGATGATGCAGAAATGTTCACTAAATCGTCTTTCCCTGAGGAAGGAAGAAAGTTCTGTTTATTTTTCTGTATACAATCATTTGGATGCATGAACGTCTTTCGTTGCAGTACCCCATATGTTATTGGTTGGATGCAGTGTTGGGTATAGTTACTTTTAGGATTACTTTTTAGTTACTTGATGAGTTCACAAGTTTTGGGAAGTCCCTAATTGAGACAAAATGATCAGGTAAATGGAGTTCAATCTTACTGGTGACCATGATTGAGATGTTCTTTACTCTTTCTATTTGTTTTATAGGTCACTGTTAAGATATGAACTCCATTTACCTGTTAAAATTCATCAAGTAACTAAAAAGTAAACATAAAAGTAACTATGCCCAACACTGGTTGGATGACACCATCTACCTCGGCCCTGACCATGCTGAAGTATGCAAACAAATGTAGGTTTTGGCTTCAACATCAAGACCCTATCTTCAAGTTCTCAGGGGTTCTTTGGATGCATGTTAGTACTTTTTCTTTACATCCACTAGAGTCACGTATATGGTCAACGTGCCAGGTAAACTGTAAAGACCACAGGTGTGTTTTATTGCAAGGGTATGTGCAGATTGTAGGAGCAGAAAATTCTGGAATACAAAGGACAAAAACCCATAGACATCAAGAACCTCAACGGATCCATTCAAGGTACAATTATGCTAAATGTGAAGCGCGTAAAGAACCAGTTTGTTAGCTACCTTCGACTCCCCAGGTGAGTAATTGGCTACTGCAAGTTATTAACATCACATAAGGACTGTAACTACGCATGTTTTGGAATCACTGACCCCACAAAACAATAGAGACAAAAAGATGTCTATAGAAGCTATACGTCTGACTACTATTTACATTTTTGTAATTTAGCGGATGCTCTTATCCAGAGCGAATTACAGTAAATACAGGGACATCTCCCTGGAGCAACTTAGTATAAGCCAGGACACAAAATTTGGCACAGTCAGGAACCGAACCGGCAACATTTCGACTACAAGTCTTAGTCCCTAACCACTGAATTACTCCCTTGTGTTCATTTTGCCAGTAAGCCTATGGTCTCCTGAGTCTTCTTAAGTAGACATTAGGGATGAACCAAGCTCTCCCAGAGGTCCTAGTGTCCCTGGTTAGGAACCACCAGGTTAGGGTCGCATCAATCTACAAGGGATGATTTGTGTTGGGGTTGATTGAGCCCTCAATGCAGTGAAGGCATGTCATTTCATTGTCTTCATTGTCTGCATTTCATTGTCTGCATTTCATTATCTTAATTTCATTGTCTGCATTTCATTATCTTAATTTCATTGTCTGCATTTCATTGTCTGCATTTCATTGTCTGCATTTCATTGTCTGCATTTCATTGTCTGCATTTCATTATCTTAATTTCATTGTCTGCATTTCATTGTCTGCATTTCATTGTCTGCATTTCATTGTCTGCATTTCATTGTCTGCATTTCATTGTCTCCACTGAGTAATGTATTTCTTCAACAGTTGCAAAAGCCACTCTAAATACTGTATATGACCCATATAACCTGTCCACTTGCTCAAATTCCCAGTATTTTATGAGACTAGTTTAATACGTTGGTTAAAGGAGAGAAAATACCGAATATGACGCTGGCGGTCCCTGGGCCTGGAAAGAGAAGAAAGGCCTTTTATGCGACTCTAGGATGGAACACAACATGGTACTATGTTTTTACTGAAAGGTCCTGAGCAGTTCTGGACGTAAAGTACAGTTCTGGACGATCGTTTTTTTATTTTTTTTAATGATTAAGATTGTCACTAAATCAAAGCTGCTGCAAACTTCTAAACCTGTTTCAATGTAACAACTCACTCTGGCTGCTCCCTGCCTCCAACGTATTCTAAAGGGTGAGAAAGAAAGACAGAGTGAGAACACGGGAGAGAAAAGCATTTAAAATTGACAGTTAAAAACAGTGTCCATCATCTGAACAAACAAAAACAAACACACACACCTCGACGGCTATTGAGCATCCATATGATACAGGCCACGCCTCCAACCAAGGTCACCATTACGAAACAGCAGAACACTATGGCAATTACCTCTATGGTTGGCATGGTAACATCTATGTGGAGAGAAAACGGTGGGGAATAAATGAGCATAAACATTTCACCTGTTAAATTTAAATCTGTGTGACATACAGTCAATACACTTAAACTGTTATCTCTGAGATTGTGTCACAAATAGAACATTATTTTTGCATAATACTTTAGAATAAGGCACGTCAGGGACGCACCCTAACTCACCAATAATCTGCACCAGCACAGGTTCACTCTCTACCCAGGCGGACGCGTTGTCATAACTGTCTCTCGCCCTGCACAGATAATACCCAGAATTCTCCTGGGTAATCTCAGTGAGGACCAGGGTCCGGCCGCCGTTGGCCAGGGCGTGAGAGGAGGCCGCATCTGAGAGGTGAGGGAGGAGGGAGTTGTTCAGAGACCAGGAGAAGGCGGGGAAGCTACCGAAGCTTAGGTGGCACTGAAGTCGAGCGGCAGACATCTTGGAGTCCATCTTGTAGAGATACTCAATGTCCACCGTCACTGAGCCGCCCACTGGGACTGGAGGAGATCATCAAAACCAAACAAGTCACAAAAATGACACGTCCAGTATACTGTAAACCCTGATTGGGATATGTACACACTAGTACAATACTACGCACCGTCAAACATACACACAGAGACTCAGACACACAACCACAGACTGTCACAAACAGACACACTCACAAACCAGAGTTGTAAAAAGTACAAAGTAAAAGTACTCTGCTGGGTTCACCTGTTTTGGGACATTCCTAAATGAACAGGTAAAGGGAGTTCCTAACTAATGAGTGACCTTAATGTATTTGTACTCTTTGTTTTCATTTCATACATAACTGGTTAGTAATGAACTTCCTATGTACAATTTAAGTCTTTAATTAGAGACTTCCCAAAACAGGTGAACTCAGTCAAACCCAGACTACTTTTAACAACGCTGACCAACACTATTTGTTTTATAGGTCACGGTTAAGATATGAACTCCATTTACCGGTTCATTTTATCTTAATTAGGGACTTCCCAAAACTTGTGACCTCGACAAGTAACTCAAAAGTACTTGTAAAAGTAACTTTACCCAACCCTGTCTGACACAAACCCATAGTCTCACACACAGGTTCAGCGCGTACCCACTTCCAGAGCCAACGGCTGGCTGGTCACTTGTTGAGCATCACTGTCTACCCGGCAACGTGCCATGCCCATGAAATTACCCGGAACCATGGCAACGGGGAACCAGGCAACCAGCGACTCTTTCGCCACCGCAGAGGCCACCTCCTTTTCGTCAAGGGTGAGGTGGAAAGTCACGGGGGGGGTCCCCCTGGATGACATGCAGGTCACATTGCCATGGTAACCCAAACCGTCTTTGGCGATGGTGAAGGAGATTTGAGGCTCAGAGAGGAAGACTGAGAAGGAGACAGGAAGAGCCCAGAACAGGGAGAAAGATTATAAAGAATCTACCAGAAAACTAACAAATCAGGATGCTACCTAGCCCTAAACAAAGAGTACGCATTTGAATCAGAATACCTGACCACTGTATCAGGCCCACAATTAAGAAAAACCATGACTATGTACAGACTCAGTGAACATGGCCTGGCTATTGAGAAAGGTCGATACAAGCAGACCTGGCTACCCAGGAAAAACAGGCTATATGCACACTGCTCACAAAATGTGTTGGAAACAGAGCTGCACTTTTTAACCTCCTGATAATTAAATGACCATTAAAGCCATATATTTTCCACAGATCCCACAAACACACAAATAACTCCCATATTTGCTTTGTGAAATTCCACAATGGGCAATCACAGCAGCACGATTTGTGACCCATTGCCAAGAGGAAAGGACAAACACTGTAGCACAAACCACATTGTGAACATAACCTACATACGTTTGAATCTATTCTACCTCATCATTCTCACTTGTAATTATTTGCACTTTTTGCACTTTTTTCACACTTTTTGTGTACTTTTTCACACTCAAAATGCTTTAATCCTACTAAAACCTGAGTGTAATATCTACCTAAAATGTTAGACCTTTGAAATGTATTTAGACTTTTGCTATAGTTATTATTATTATTATTATTATCCACTTGCTTTGGTAATGTAAGCAATGAGTCCCATGCCAGTAAAGCTATTTAAAATGATAATGCCATTGAATTGAGAGACCGGACAGACCAGAGAGTCATTATGAGAAAGAAAAAATAAAATAAAGTATCATGTTAAACCAGTTGAGGTTGTATACACTCACTGGCCACTTCATTAGGTATACTTTACAAGTACTAGGTAGGACACCCTTTTGCCTTCAGAACTGCCTGAACTACTTGTGGCATAGATTCAATAGGGTGCTGGAAAGTTTCCTCAGAGATTTTGGTCCATATTGACATAATTGCATCACACAGTTGCTGCAGATTTGTCCGCTGCACATCCATGATGCAAATTTCCCATTCCACCACATCCCAAAGGTGCTCGATTAGACTGAGATCTGGTGACTGTGGAGGCCATTTAAGTACAGAACCGTTGATACAAAACAGGATGGATCCATGTTGTTTAGTCCAAATTCTAACCCTACCATCTGATGCAGCAGAAATCGAGACTCATCAAACCAGGCAACATTTTTCTAATCTTCTAATGCCCAGTTTGGGTGGGCCTGTGCAAATTGTAGCCTTAGTTTCCTGTTCTTAGCTGAGAGGAGTGGCACCCAGTGTTCTACTGCTGTAGTAGCTTATCTCCTTCACTTCAATGTGTTGTGCATTCAGAGATGCTCTTCTGAATATTTCCATTGTAACAAGTTGTTATTTGAGTTGCCTTTCTATCAGCTCAAACAAGTTTGGCCATTCTCCTCTGATCTCTGCCATTAACAAGGCATTTTCGACCAGAGAAAAGCTGCTCACTGGATATTTTGTTCTTTTTCGGACCGTTCTCTGTAAATTCTACAGATGTTTGTGAAAGAAAATCACAGTAGATCAGTACTTTCTGAAATACTCAAACCAACCCTTCTGGCACCAACCGCCTTGCCACATTTGAAGTCACTTAAATCACCTTTATTCCCCATTCTGATGCTTGGTTTGAACTTCAGCAGATAGTCTTGACCATGTCTACATGCCTAAATCCATTGACTTGCTGCCACTTGATTGGCTGCTTATATATAATGTGTTAACAAGCAGTTGAACAGATGTACCTAATGAAGTGGCTGGTTAGTGTATGTTATGTACTGTATATACCATTAATGCCTTTGTGATCATAATTGCTCTTTGAAATGTAACATCTGGTTTATACCTTTGACCTTGACGGTGACCTCAGTGCTGCTCGAAAACCTGCTAATTGTCTCCATCCTTGTCCCTGCCATGCAATAATAGTTCCCAGCATGCATTGCTGTGACAGTTTCCACCACCAGCGTGTTTTCCACCAGCTGGAGTAGGAGCGGGGTCAAAGGGGAGGCTGATGATGATGTCACTTCCTGTCGGTTGAAGAACCATGTGTAGGAGAGGTGTGACCCCTTGTTCACAACACAGCGCAGGGTCAGCCGCGACCCCTCATACAGGGTGGGGGGGTCAGGGTCAGAGGTCACTGTAGTGCCTGAGACAGGAACTTGGAAAGAGTAGAGGGAGGTAAATAGAATATGCCACTGCAAAAATGATATCACTTACTTAGCACCCACACAAAAAGACCAACAGACATACACACGAACACACACAAACACAAAGACAGGCTTACAGACACACATGCGCTCATGGAAACAAAGACACACACTCACTCACTCACTGACTACTTGCAGATGGAGCGTTCCGCTGAGGTATATGCTCTCCTCAGTTGCAACCCTGCATTGGTACGATCCTTCTGACGTCGGAGAGATTTTCAGGGTGAACGCAGTTGACTGGTCCTCTTCAAGGATGTTACTGGTGGCGACCAGGTTTCCATCCTTCAGAAGCTCGTAGGTGGTCGGCGCAGGCAAACCTGATGACTTACATTGGAAAACGTCCTTGGAGTTCAGGTAGGCCTTGTCTGGACCAATCAGAGCAAGGCTTGGAGGAGAGGGACCTCCTGCGGTGGGAAGAGGTGGAACTCGTGGTTGACCACATCGTTCCTGCACAACTACACTGCAATCGCATTCCAGATGTTAAAACGCGTATATATCATCAGCTAACCACGGCATGCGATAAAACTGTTGGATCCACACCTGCACAATCGACCGCAAGATATGCATCCATTGGTTTACAGTGCTTTGCATAAGAAACTTGGACGTTGCTACACTTTTTTTGTGTGACAACCTAGAATGAATAATGGATTTAATGGTACTCTGGGGGGTTTATTTATTATCCAACTCTGATTGGTGGCTTTCCTGAACTTTATCCCAACTTTATCCCTCCTTAGTCTTCATGAAGCTGTTTACATATGCTCTATAACAAGTTCCAGGGCCTTCCAGAAACAGGTGTATTTATTTTGAGATCACATGACACTTTAACTGCCACAGGTGGACTCCATTCACCTATTTGTGTGAGTTCTGACGCCTATTAAGGAGCTATTGAGGCGTTTCATAGCAACTGGGTGAATACTTATGTAACCAACCAAAAAAAAATTTAAAGAATTTTTTCATTTCACTTTTCTGTCACAATTTAAATATTTTACACCTTCAAAGTATTCGGTATGTTATGTAAAACAAATGGTAAAAATCCTAATAAAATACAATCCTATTTCATTCCACCTTGTCACATTAGATCATTTGGAAATGTTAAAGTGGTGGTGAATTCTTATACAAGGCACTGTGAACCTATGGTTGCATGTCATGTACAGAATGTCATGGCTGCATAGAGGAACGCAGCCACAGCGATCAACAGGCTCTGGTTTAAAAAAAACGATTGACTTAAAACAATAGTGTTAAACACTAGTTATTCAGAATTATATTTAATGCTAATTCAATGCTAACAAACAAATATGGATATTATACAATTTGCTTGGCCGGTCTACAGGATAATATTCTGTGAAAGGGTATTTGTAATACATCTTTTATTTTAATGAAAAGAAATCCTAAATAACTGTTCATTATTATTACAGCTATAATACATACCCATTGTAGGGACCAGGCTGGCCACTACTGGAAGAGAAAACAGATAAGAACGAATAAAAAATGTAAGCTTTACCATTCATACCAAAACATTGTCAGTCCAGCTTTCCAGCTTACTAGTCAATTTACAACCTTATTTATATTTTTTTCCACTTTATGATTCAAACACTATCCTTTTTAGCATATGTTCCAGTTTACAGGTTAATGCTTTTTTAGTCAACTATTTACATTGACAATGATTGCAATGGACAAGATCACTATGTATCCAAAATATAACTTAGTTGTTTTCTTAGAAAATGTTTAGCTGACTCACCTAAAATGGAAAATAAAGAAAAATCTTGTATATTCATCAAATTGGAATGGTTTTCCTCTGTAGCATGTTGCTTATTAACGTGTTGCGCATGTGAGTGTGCATGTGTCTGTGTGCATGTGTGTGAGTGTGCATGTGTGTGAGTGTGTGTAATTGGGTGTTTCACAGCCCGCCACATGCAAGTACAAGATAATTTGAAAATGTGTAACTAACTGTTCTTAGAGACCGGTAGCATCGTGTGCTTTTACAGAGTGAATATGCATACAAGAAATACTGACAAACTAGAAAGGTACATTTTCATGAAGACAAAAATAAGTTTAAATTAAATAAATTAACTAATTATCAAAAATATATAAGCCAGCATACCAGATGAAAAAAACAACTTTTAAATAAAGACTCTTTTCATAATTACACTGCTCAAACACTTCGGGGATCGTTATACAATCATCTCAGTATAACACCAAATCATTTAAACTTCAGGGATATCAATCTGTCCAGGTAGGAAGCATAAGCGATTGTGAATCAATGTCACCTGTTTTAGTGCAATTGAAAGTGACAACAGGTGCACTGGAGAGGCAAGAGCAATACAGTGATGGTGGGTCAGAGAGGGTCTAGGGAGGCATACCCTTGGAGGGTCGCACAGACCTCCACATGCTAGGCAATGATACCCTGACTGCTGGTAGGTACTGGGATGAAATCCTCAGATCCATCGTCTTTTCTGAAAACTATCAAAATTGTATTTTAGGACTAGTTGTAATGTGTCTGTGTGGTGAAGCTGAAGAACAAAGGTGGAAACAAGCGAGTTACGACAGCGAAATTTAATGAAACTTACTTACAAAACAATAAATAGAAGGTAAAAAGCATAACTCCTAACACAGGCATACAGGAATCTACGCATTTTATACCGTACGCAACTTAACAAGCTTAATCAGTCCAACAAGGCTCTGCAGTGCTTAATGATAATTAGAAACAGGTGATGAATTAATTGAAAGTGGGAATTCCCGGGATAACCACAGTGTGGCGTCCATGTTCCATGCTAAACGCCACACATGTTGATCCATGAGTTGAAAACATAATTTAATACAAAATATAGATAATATGTACACAGAAAAATCGACATTTAACAATATCTAACTAGCAAACAATTCATATTATGACCAAAATAATATTGTATATTTTTCATAAATAGATTATACTGTCCCCGTATGTTACTGTGTTCAATAAAAACATATCTAAACAATTTTTTAAACAATCTACAAGAAATTCTAAAGTTACATATTGAATCTTTGAGGTAAACCTATGATCTATGATCTAGACAGATTAGCAGGCTATCTTCCTTTTTATGTCAGGGAAGTAGAAATCATCTACACAATAATACCAATATCAGAATGTGAAGTACAAAGTTGAAGAAAGTACATAGTTTATAAAAGTACATAGTTTAAAAAAAGAATCTACCCAACCCTGTCATTTGGAGTTTTAGGTGGGAAATTGTTACATGCAAATGTGGTTTTGGGTTTAGGTATCTTTATAAGCACATGATGACAATGGCTGATGTAAAAAGCACTTCATTAAATCAATTTGATTGATTGGTTCTGGTATCGACTTGATATCTGTCCAGCCCAAAGAGGTGTGAATAACATTTAACAAAGCTCTGCAGTCGTGCGAGCTGTGATTACAATGTAAGGGGGGGAGGCGAGCTAAACAGTTTGGGAACCTATTGCACGGCCTATAGTAAGGCCTATAGCATGCCCTATAGTACAGGCTATAGCATGGCCTATAATATGGCCTATAGTACAGGCTATAGAATGGCCTATAATATGGCCTATAGTACAGGCTATAGCATGGCCTATAATATGGCCTATAGTACAGGCTATAGCATGGCCTATAATATGGCCTATAGCAAGGCCTAAAGTAGTATAGTCTATAGCGTAGCCAGGGGTTAAATTGGGATATAATAAGTGGGGGGGCTCTCCTAGGGGGGTCCGGGGGTATGCCACCCAGCTCATGAGATTTTTTTCAAGGTAGTAGAATGTCTTCTCGAACTTTCGCATGCTTCCACATCCCGCACAACTAAGGAATTCCCAGGAACATTCATGAAAATATATAGCCTAACCCTACCTAGATGTGCATGCGCGAGCGGTGCGTGATGGTCAACTAACAGTGAGGTTAACCTCTTAGGGATCGCCCCCCGATTGTGAAATTCTGCCTAAAAAACACCCAAAGTTTACCTCTTGTTACACTGGAGCAAGAAGATACATATGGTTGTTATTTTCGAAAAGGAAAGACTTTGAATTGTTTGGAAATTAAAATTTATTTAGAATAAATGTACACAGTGAATATGGCACAAGATGAAAGAAAATATATATTTTTTTCTCCATAGTCTTTCAAACACTTCTAATCATGTCCCCCAAAGGAGGACAACATATGTCTAAAATGTAGTCAACAGCCAAGGAGCTATTGACTATTTTGTAAGAGGAACCTTCATGATTGTGCCCAGATGTAATGTACCCAAGTGTCCAAATTAATCATATAAATTCATATAAGTAACTATAAAATAATGATATGCTTTCTATTTTTACAAATTACCAATATTTATACAAATGACATGATATGGTTACAAAATGTTTTATAATTTTACATACACGAACCCATCTCTGCGCGGAGAGCTTGCAGACAATCAATGCATGCAGGGTATGCATGCTTGTAGTTTGTTTTTTTTGGCTTAAGAATCAATAAAAACATTATATGGTTTTTATTTTTACAAAACACAATGGAAATGACCACTTCGTACATGGACGCATCTATCTGTGCGTGATGACGCAACAAAAAGCAATGTAATTATGGATTCTCTGAGTGGACAAAGATAAATCAGATGTCTGCGAACATCTAGATAGCCTGGGGATTCAGAATCAGATAGAATTCAAAGGCTGGAAGACTGTTTTGAAGTTCGAAAGTCTGGAAATATTTTGTGATAGTTGAAGTGATAGATTGTAAACAATGTAGTTTGCAGGAAAAGTCTGATTGAGTTTTTGAACAAGAATACGGCCGTGTTTCGATTGTTCTCATCTCAGCTCCGCCGAGACACAATAGACATGCCATTTAAAAAATCTTTCATTTATGTTTTCTAAAGGATCACTTTAATCAAATTTTGTGACATATTTCCAGTAGGCAACTGACTGCAGGCAGGCGCATCTGAATACAAACGAGCAGGCTTATGTGCCGGAGCTGATCCCCGGAGAGCTCCGGCCCAATTTAATCACTGTAGCATGGCCTATAGAACGGCCTATAGTACAAACTATAGCACAGCCTACAGTACAGCCTAGAATTATCGGGGAAAATAGTACAACATTTTCAACTATTTCCACCATTCCCATGAAACACTGTCTGCACATTAACGATAATGAACAGTAAACACTGTTAAGGAGACACCTGCATCCATAAAAACCCTCAAGTGCTAAGAGTTCAAATGTCAAGAGCTCATCCCCGAACCGCTGTTGAACTGCTGACCTAATAGCGGTCCTTCAGGGGTCCAAGGTTGAGTGGTAGGGCTGTCCTCTCCAGTGCCTGCAGATTTTGTGGGGGACTTCATTATTTTCTTTTGGCGTCTGTATGTCAGAGTGTGCTGTTGCAGCAGGAAATGTTTATCTGAGCTGCTCTAGAGGGATGAAACACAAAGATAGTGTGTATTGGGGAGTGAAAAAAGAGAAAGTACAGCAATAGGGGAGGAAGAAGAGGAGAGCAAAAGAGAGAGGAAGGAATGGGTACACAGATTGTTAATTTTAACATATCAGGTGAATTATACAATGCTATCATTGTTACTGTGAAGACCCTAACCTACCATCACCAGCATGTCCTTCAGTCTGTCGATGGCTTTCCCATTGTCTCGTCTCCGGGATTCATAGGACGTCAGGACAACACTGTGGAATGCAGGAATGTGAGATGTCACTTTGGACTGGTACACCCATGGCAGCACCCACTGGCTGTGTTCTCCCTGTACTGCCTTCAGTGTCCAGTTTATTAGGGACAATCATCTAGAACCAGGTTAGAGCCCTATTCCTCTAGAACAGACTAGATTCTTGGGAAAATGGATGCAACATGTTTTCGATACACAGAGACAGGGCAGCTGATAGGGGGGGACAATCGGGTATGTTGTCCCGGGCCCAGTCCTGAGGGGGGCCCAAAATTTTGTTTTTGCACAGTAATTTTTTTTAGCAGGGGGCCCTAAATGTGGAATTTGTCCCGGGCCCACAGATTCCTATCGGCAGCCCTGCACAGAGATGTTGGTCACGCTAAAGCGACAGGCACACACAGTTACTGCAGATTGGATACAGTGGCGGTACATTCGCCCTGCTAACTCAGTGGCTGTTTGTGTTTGTGGCCTTTGAAAATGTCATACATGAAGTCACTCAAATTTTGCCCATTCTTACATTTAGAAACTGTCTGTATGCATTATATGGCTACATCATATACCTGACTCTCTACCGTCTGTAAGAGCGGTACAATCCTTTGTTTAACCCAATATCTTGGTAACAGGCTGTGCTGTATTTCTACAATCTGTGAGAAACAGCCCATATAAGGTGAAGCAGGCTGTAAATAACCTACATCTCTGCCAGTAGCAGAATGTAGATGAAGCTCTCTGAGGACAGGTATCGTAGAGTGGACTGGGCTGGTCCTGGCAGGCTGTCCACACAAACAGCTGTCACGTTTAACACAGTGGTGCTGTCAGAGAACGGTCCGCAGCCACGGGATGGAGGCAACCTGGGGGACAGTGAAAAGAAGAGAAAATGAAAAAGAAATAGAAACAAAATAACAGCAGATGGGAGAGTGAGGTGTTGATAAAATAAACCTTGTGTAATTTGGTGATTTGTGTCCTTGTTTTTTTACGATAGGCTATTCGAAGCTAACCCCTTCCAACATTTCTCATTGGTTGTGTTCTATTTCACCACATTTGCCAAATCGTGATTTGATCAAATAATTGAAATCACCGAAAAAATGTTGACACCATTTAAAATTGTTCTTAAATCAACCCCATTGAAAACCTCTGGAATGTGATCAAGAGGAAGATGGATGGTCACAAGCCATCAAACAAAGCCGACCTGCTTGAATGTTTGTAAAGAGGTCTGGCTTGTAATCAGTCCACTCTGACTGAGGAGAGTGTTACACCTTGCATCTTCTTTGTTAATTTGACCAGTCGTCATATTCAGCAAAAACATGCTCTGAATGACAATATTTTTATTTTGAATTTGAGAGAAATGTTGTCAGTAGTTTATGGAATAAAACAACAATGTTAATTTTACCCAAACACATACCTATCATTAGTAAACCTAGAGACACATGATTTTGCATTGGACTCTTAATTTTTTCCAGAGCTCTATATATTACAGAGCCCTCAGTGGTTCTCAAACCCCTCCTCGGGCCTCCCCACACATGCTATTTATTGTTTTAAAGGAACACTCTACACCCCTAAACAGCTCAAAATCTTTCCGGTCATGTTTCCGAAATGACAGGCACTAAAAACATTTTCTGGTCGATTATGGTGGCCAAGCTGGGAATTACTGAAACGTGCTTAGAAGGTGTTTTTAGTACCTTTCGTGTCGGAAACATGACCGGAAAGATTGTTTAGGAAGCTGGATTGTTCCTTTAAACATATACTAGGTCTCCTAATGCAATTAGTCAACTACACATTAAGCCCTTAACTAATTGAATCAGAGGTGCCATTTCGGGGTAAAAACAAAAACAGGGCCTATCTGGTGTCCCCGAGGAGAGGTTTGAGAACCACTGGTCTACATAATACAGAAGAAAGTACATTAAATCTGAACAAAGGAGAGAAACAAGGAACTTACCAATGTAGGTTGGTTCCGAAGGTGACGGCGGCCATGATGAGACCCAGCAACAACATGAAGTTAAACAGAACAGAGGAACTGGAAGCCCTGAACATCCTCTGTGCAGGAACACAGCACCTTAGAACCGTGAACTAGAGATCCATGACCGGAGGAGGTAATGGAGGGAGAGAACAGGGGCAGGATAAAACACTGAGGTGTAAAGTGACCTGGACACCACCCACAGCAACATCAGCAACTACTGAAGTACATTTTGTGTTGCTCACTTGGTAAGCATGATGCTTGCAATTCCAGGGTTGTGGGTTCAATCCCACGAGAGTCCAGTATAATAACAGCATGTAAATGTATTCAGCCACCATTGAAGGTCACTCTGGGTAAAAGCTTCCAACAAATGAATGATGCAAACCTCCATGTCCCTTTTCTATTCGTCCAGTCTCTGCTGCTCCTACCTTCTTGATGTAGAAGACTGCCACCAGCTTGGCAGTGCCTATGTATGGCAGCAGGGGGCAGTAGAACAGTCCGACCCAACTGACTGTCTCACTGTACACCAGGTCCAGAACGTGGAATGGGATCAGGAAGTTTTGATTCCCTAGCAACCGTGCCAGACAGCTGTATGGATAACAACCCACTAGCAACCTGTGTGGAGAGATGGAGGGACCACACGATGAACGATGACAGAAAACATCCAAAACAAGGCTTCACTTCAGACTTCCACAGACACTTACAAGAGCAATTTACAGTTAGGGCATTCATCCTCAGGAGCTCTTATCTAGAGCAACTTACAGTTAGATCATTCATCCTCAGATGCTCTTATCTAGAGCAACTTACAGTTAGATCATTCATCCTCAGGAGCTCTT
>JACXGM010027416.1:0-14501 GCA_016801145.1 Umbra pygmaea | reverse complement strand
AATGTGATCGTGGACAAGCTTTACTTGTAAGGATTGAACCAAAAATGACTGACGACAGCATATGCTGAGTCACTGAAGTTTTCCAGCACAGACGGAAGAGATGTCAATTAACAGATGAGTAAGGTTATTAAATTTAATTTTCTTCCCTCCCAGCAATGTTGGTGAACGCCAGGTAGCCCTTCACAGGAGCGGAGAGCTGGAACTTGGCCGACCAGGACCCCTCCAGGTAGTCAGCCAGGCCCACCATGGGAGGGCGGGGTGGTTTCTTATAGGTGGTTTCTTAGAGGCAGAGGGCTGAACATAGATTTTTGTCTGCCACAACCTCTTTGTTTCCTCCTTGGTAGCTGGCAGGTAGGGAATGCCAAGCCTGTCAGCGACGATCCGCATGATGGAAGGCAAGTCTCGACGGGGAGAGGGCAGAACGGGTTCGGACGCCACCAGCGCCACCTCCGCTCCACCTTCCTCCAATTCAGAGGAGTCGTCCTCCTCCTCATTTGAAGAGGAGAAAGAAATGGCGCCCCAGCACTCGGCGATAGCTCCATTAGAGCCATGTGAGCATGTGGCGCAGACCCCTCTTTGACTGAGTCCAAAACCTCCTCCGTTGGAGCTCGAAGTTTAGGAGGCATGGCGGCACAGACAGAGCTTGCAGGATTAGGGAGCAACGCGGCCCTCGCATGTTCGACTCCTAGACATGCCACGCAGAACCCGTGGGATTCCCCATCCTCTGCGAGGCGATTGCAATGGCACGCCCTGTCGGAATATGCCAACTGGAAAAGACATAATACTCGACGGAGTGTAGGTCTTGGTATACATAAAGAAACATTGTGTTTCTAGATGCAGCCTCAAACTGGATCTGGCTGAAGATAAAGGGGGAATGTAATGGCGGACCTGGGGCCCTTATATAGCTGACACGCGGTCACCTGTAGAGGAAGCGATGTATATGCAAATTTTTCAGATTCATCCTTCTACGAAGGAGTGATAAACCACTAGGAGCTAGAGCTCCCCCTATGGCACGGAGCTCCACGATACAGATCATTGTTTCAATGTAGACTACTAGCTATCGGGGATAGTGTATCATTAGCTTCAATGTAGCTGTCAGTGATTGTGTATATACTTGGAGGAACGAACGTAACATAAAAAATAATGTGTTGCAGATTCTGGCTAAATCAGTACCTAATGAAGCGTTTTTGGGTTTATATATAGCTAGATATTGTGAACCGTAGTAAAAGTTTGAAGTTGCATTGTACATATTCTAGCTAGTACCCAAGGTCCTTACGCTAAACTTGACTCCACTGAAGCGACTCGCAGTGCCGATGTGCAAAGGTCGCATTGATTTCTGGACTTTGGAATTTAGAGTAAAATCCAGTACAGAAGCAACCAAATTGTACTCTCGGCTGTTTTCGATAGATGATTTTTTTAATGAACTAAAAAAGGCCGGTTTTATGATGTTTTAAGCGTCAGCCTTGTTATGAAAAGACTTGCCGTTTTTAGTTGCTATGTGTGTGTGAGATGTGTTTTACACTTGTATCTGTATGTAGTCAAGAGATTATGAAGAACAATGCATATCAAAGTGTATAATTCTTCAATTAGGTGAGTGAACTATAAACAGAGGCCGGTTTTATGATGTTTTAAGCATGAAGAAAGATTTAGTTATGTGGCTCTATGAAAGCATTACTGTAACTCATTATGCTAGCAACACTTCAGATGACGTCATATGTTCGGTATATTGAGAAATAAAATAAAAGCCTGAATGTCAATGTATAACAAAGTGTATAATTCTTTAATTAGTTTAGTAAACTCTAAACAGACGCCAGTTTTAGATGTTTTAAGCATGTAGAAAGATTGAATTATTTGGAAAAATTTAAATGTATTTAAAAAAAGTTTGCAAACAATTGTTATGCTCACATTATACATACCATGCTTGTTAATGCACATTGCTCTAACAGCCAAGCAAAAGCATGTTGCGAATCATGTGCTATAAATAAATGTTCACTAGGATGTATTTAATCCAAATATAGTCTCAAATCCTCAGGCACTTGAGGCAGTATAGCCAGCGACATAAAAACAGGGACCCACGTCACCTTCCTATTCAACTCACTGTAGGCCATAATTGTATATGGTGATTGCTCTATAAAAACTAAACCATTGCTCATTCTGAATCATGTGCAATGGATAATACTATATTTCAAATGTTTTATTTACTCTGGGATTGTAGTTGAAGTGAAACTGACAGCATTTGAACTTTTTTAACACTTTTATTTACTTTACATTTTTCTCCCTCCCAATTCCCCCTAATCCTGCCTGTTGTCGGCAGCTCCGCAACTCCTTGGCCAGATCTGTGGGATGGCGAGTGGTGCGCACACGGTTCATCCAACCACAAGTCACACAAAAAAGAAGCCATCAACGGCTGCAATCCCATTTTCGAGATGGCAAGTTGTGAAAATTGCTCAAGTGACTACTCGCGTCTGATCAAAATCTGAAATTGCGGCCCTTTGAGTTTTAGGGGATGCTTGGGAGAAGGCTTGGTTGATCTTCTACCAGCTTTGCTGTAACAAATTGCTCGAGGGCAACTGTGGTTTCATTAGTGTAGATTACATTATTGAACCGTTCTTTACTATCGATTTATGCCTGGGCCTGCTGCACACAAATTTCTTCTGATTATTGGCGAATCATTGGACACAACCTGCAGAGAATAGTGCACATTATTGTGCCATACACACTGTACTATAGGCCCTGTATTGTTCTTACCTGGTCATTTTGCTGGGCTCTGACATTCGTTTTTCCGCTGGCAGGCAATTGCAGTGACGTCGAATTGTAGATTCACAGACGACAATTCCCATGTCTAACAGTATTTTTGAGATGTCTGTTATAGTTCCATTCCTCCTCTAAGTCTTAGGGTGAATCCCATTTCTCTATCTTACCCCTTCCCCTTAGTTTTGCGCGTTCGTGTGAGAGTAAGGGCTATCTCAATTCTCATTTTGATCTAGGCAAGGCAAGGCAAGTTTATTTATATAGCACATTTCATACACAATGGCAATTCAATGTGCTTTACATAAACAGGAAAACATAAAAATTTAAAACAGATGAAATTAAAGCAATTAAAATACAAGTGAAAAACAGTTTGAAAATAGTACAGTTTAAGAAATAAAAGAGACTGAACGAACCATATAAAATATAGTGCATTCAGTTCGGACTTAGCACAGTGTTCATTCAGTAAATGCGTAGCTAAACAGATGTGTTTTGAGTTTGGATTTAAAGGTGACTACTGTTGGAGCACATCTGATCTCTTCTGGGAGCTGGTTCCAGCTGCGGCTGGCATAGTAGCTAAACGCAGATTCTCCGCGTTTTGTCTGAATCCTTGGTATCTCTAGCTGATGTAATTCTGATGATCTGAGTGGTCTGTTGGGTTTATATTCAATGAGCATATCTGCAATGTATTTAGGTCCTAGGCCATTGAGTGATTTATATACCAGTAATAATACTTTAAAGTCTATCCTAAATGTGACTGGGAGCCAGTGTAGAGACCTGAGGACTGGTGTGATATGTTCATATTTCCTGGTTCTGCTTAGAATCCTGGCAGCAGCATTCTGTATGAGCTGTAGCTGTCTTATGGTCTTTTTGGGAAGACCAGTGAGGAGGCCATTACAATAATCCACCCTGCTGATGATAAAAGCATGAACAAGTTTCTCTAAGTCTTGTCTGGAAACAAAGCATCTAATTCTTGAGATATTTTTAAGATGATAATATGCTGATTTAGTTGTTGCTTTAAGATGACTACTGAAACTAAGGTCCGACTCCAGAATCACACCAAGATTCCGGACTTGATCTTTAGTTGTTTGACCCCTAGCATCAAGGTTTGCATTCACCTTGAGAACTTCATCTTTGTTTCCAAATGCAATGACTTCGGTTTTCTCTTTGTTTAACTGAAGAAAGTTTTGGCACATCCAATTGTTAATTTCATAAATGCATTGGCATAGGGAGTCAATGGGGCTGTCGTCGTTAGGCGATAGGGCTAAGTAGATCTGGGTGTCGTCTGCATAGCTGTGGTAAGCAATTTGTTTCTTTCTCATTATTTGGCCCAGTGGGAGCATATACAAGTTGAATAGGAGTGGCGCGAGAATTGAGCCTTGTGGGACTCCACATGTCATGGATGTCCACTCAGACTTATGGTTGCCTATACTCACATAGTAACCTCTTGCTTCTAGGTATGATCTGAACCATTTTAGGACCATCCCAGAAAGCCAGACCCAGTTTTCCAGCCTGTCAAGAAGTATGTTGTGGTCGACAGTGTCAAATGCAGCACTAAGGTAGTGTAGTACAAGCACTGATAGTTTGCCTGTATCTGTATTGAGGTGAATATCATTTATTATCTTCACGAGCGCTGTCTCTGTACTGTGATTTGGTCAGAAGCCAGATTGAAAATTGTCAACGTGTCCATTTGAGCTTAAGAATTTGTTTAGCTGATTGAAAACAACTTTTTCAATGATCTTGCCTATGAAAGGGAGATTTGAGATTGGTCTGTAGTTGCTCAGTACGGTGTGATCCAAATTGCTCTTTTTCAGGGGGGGCTTAACAACTGCAGTTTTTCGGGACTTTGGAAAAGTCCCAGAAAGAAGTGAGGAATTTACCAATTCTAGGAGATCTGCTTCTAAACAGTTAAACACACTTTTAAAAAAAGATGTGGGAAGTGTGTCACGGGCGCAGGTTGATGTTTTAAGGTGCTGTACTGTTTTTTCCAGAATGTTACCATTAATTGCATTAATTAATTAATGAATCTAGGGGTAGGGCTACGGGGAAGGGGTGGATACCTCTTAAAACCAAGCATTTTCGAGAGCTTACTTGAAAGCAAGGGGTACACAGAATACACTGCGCAACCGGCAACAATGGCAGCCAGATCATCAAGAGAGTCCAATAAATGTTTTTTCGGCTTAAATAATTGACTTAGAAATTACGACAGACTTGTTTTGTGCTCTACACAGTCCCGTGGATATATATTTGCAACCATGTTCTTAATTGAAACCTTTTTTTAAATCGCTAGTTTCATTACATTGCTGATGTGAACAACATTCCCGCATTTCAATGACTAGCCTTGAATGGACACCATATATGTCTACAGTTTTAACTAAACTACATTAGCAGTGGATTTCGTTTGATATCTTTAAGTTTGTGATCAACACTTGTCGCCTCTGGTGATGTATCAGCCAGCTAGCGACGATGTATGATAACGTAGCTATAACCAAGTGGTGGATGTTTTCATCCCTATCCTTTACCACTTGGTTTCGAGGGACAAGGGCTAGGGTTAAGATGAAGGGGGAGGGGTAGGGGAAGGGGTAAGACAGAGAAATGAGATTCACCCTTAAAGTGCTCACTTACAGAAACAGAAATCAAAGTAATTTTGCAAACTAGTCCTGCTGTGTGTACAAGTATAATCAAAGTGATGAGCAGTGGGGGTCAGCATTTGGGGGTCTTTGTTTGCGCAATGTACAGAATTTTTGGAATCAGGCCATATGATGACTTACAGTAAAAACACAATGTCATTTGTTAACCATTTTTTTCCCATGGTTCAGGCAAAAATAAATTATTTCTTCCACATGAAAAGGTCTTTTTTTAATGTACAATAGGCAGTTTAGATTCTGAGTATGAGTGTGTAGCTTTTGACAACATGTATACTAAGAAAACAACTTTCCACCATGCTGAATTCAAAACGCAGTTGTCAATGTTGAAATACCCTGTCATCAAGCCATATGTTAGGGATTCCCTCATGAAGAGCTCTATTCATAGCATTGTGGCGTACAGTATAACATTGGGGTTCCCCTGAAGAAGAGAAAAAGCTGTTCTCCAGGACTGCTGCCACCCCCCTACTGGGAACTAGTCAACCCCTTACTTGAGGTGGTAAAGCTGGCTGTGTGGCAATGACTCCTTGTTATACAGCCTCACATGGAAATGCTGGGCCTAGTCACGAGTGCTCAGGTGGTATCTGGATAAGATCTATTTTTTTATTCTAGTGTAGTCTACTGCGGATCCCTCCTGCAAATCGAAATACACTGCCTGCACCTTGCCTGTGAGCATGGGTGCCAGTAGTCCTGCCCACTTTTCAGGTTTCCATCTTTCCCAGGCGGCTGTCCTTTCAAATGCCTGCAAGTAGACCTCGACATAATCCTCAGCTGTCAGCCGGTGTATCAAGGCCTCGACATTGATGCCCGTAATTGTCATCAGGGTCCAGCGGTAACGGGATGTGCCTCTGGCATAGAAAGATCTCTGTTACTTCCTCATGCCCGCATCCTCTACCAGTGTGACGAGAGCAGTGTTCTCACCTCGTTGAATCGGAATGGGTGTAGGACAAAGAAACATGGACACCAGGGATTTGCTGAAGCAGAAAATAGTCATTTTTCTTTAACTGAATACGTACAGTTTGTCCGGAAAGTATACACAGCGCTTCACTTTTTCCATATTTTGTTATGTTCATTTATTTCCCTCAAAATTCTACAAACCCATGTGAAAAAAATGTGTTTGAAATCTTTCATTTAAAAAAAACAACATAACCACATGAACATAAGTATTCACAGCCTCTGCGCAATACTTTGTTGAAGGACCTTTGGAAGCAAGTATAGCCTCATGTCTTTTTGAGTATGATGCTACAAGCTTGGCACACATGTTTTGGTAGTTTCTCCCATTCTTCTTTGCAGGACCTCTCAAGATTCATCAGGTTGGAGGGGGAGCTTTGGTGCACAGCCATTTTCAGATCTCTCCAGAGATGGTCAATCGGGTTCAAGTCTGGGCTCTGGCTGGGCCACTCAAGGGCATTCAAAGAGTTGTCCTGTAGCCACTTTGTTGTCTTGGTTGTGTGCTTCGGGCCGTTGTCCTGTTGGGAGATGAACATTCGCCCCAGTCTGAGGTCCAAAGCGCTCTGGAGCAGGTTTTCAGCCAGGAAGTTTCTGTACATTGCTCCATTATAACATACAGTGCCTTGCGAAAGTATTCGGCCTCCTTTTCGACCTTTTGCCACATTTCAGGCTTCAAACATAAAGATATGGAACTGTAATTTTTTGTGAAGAATCAACAACTGGGACACAAATCATGAAGTGGAATGAAATTTATTGGATATTTCAAACTTTTTTTAACAAATAAAAAACTGAGGGTATGTCTCTATCAGTTTTAAACATCGAGAGACTGAAATGTTTTCCCATTCCTCCTTGCAAAACACCTCGAGCTCAGTGAGGTTGGATGAAGAGCGTTTGTGAACAGCAGTTTTCAGTTCTTTCCACAGATTCTCGATTGGATTCAGGTCTGGACTTTGACTTGGCCATTCTAACACCTGGATATGTTTATTTGTGAACCATTCCATTGTAGATGTTGCTTTATGTTTTGGATCATTGTCTTGTTGGAAGACAAATCTCTGTCCCAGTCTCAGGTCTTTTGCAGACTCCATCATTCTTCCAGAATGGGCCTGTATTTGGCTTCATCCATCTTCCCATCAATTTTAGCCATCTTCCCTGTCCCTGCTGAAGAAAAGCAGGCCCAAACCATGATGCTGCCACCATCATGTTTGACAGTGGGGATGGTGTGTTCAGGTTGATGAGCTGTGTTGCTTTTACGCCAAACATAACATTTTGCATTGTTGCCAAAAAGTTTTTGGTTTCATCTGACCAGACACCTTCTTCCACATGTTTGGTGTGTCTCCCAGGTGGCTTGTGGCAAACTTTAAACGACACTTTTTATGAATATCTTTCAGAAATGGCTTTCTTCTTGCCACTCTTTCATAAAGGCCAGATTTGTGCAGTATACAACTGATTGTTTTCCTATGGACAGACTCGCCCACCTCAGCTGTAGATCTCTGCAGTTCATCCAGAGTAATCATGGGCCTCTTGGCTGCATCTCTGATCAGTCTTCTCCTTGTATGAGCTGAAGGTTTATAGGGACGGCCGGGTCTTGGTAGATTTGCAGTGGTCTGATACTCCTTCCATTTTAATATTATCGCTTGCACAGTGCTCCTTGGTATGTTTAAAGCTTGGGAAATCTTTCTGTATCCAAATCCGGCTTTAAACTTCTCCACAACAATATCTCGGACCTGCCTGGTTTGTTTCTTGTTCTTCATGATGCTCTCTGTGCTTTTAACGGACCTTTGAGACTATCACAGAGCAGGTGCATTTATACAGAGACTTGATTACACACAGGTGGATTCTATTTATCATCATTAGTCATTTAGGTCAACATTGGATCATTCAGAGATCCTCACTGAACTTCTGGAGAGAGTTTGGTGCACTGAAAGTAAAGGGGCTGAATAATTTTGCTCGCCCAATTTGTCAGTTTTTTATTTGTTCAAAAAGTTTGAAATATCCAATAAATTTCGTTCCACTTCATGATTGTGTCCCACTTGTTGTTGCTTTTAAACAAAAAATTACAGTGTTATGTCTTTGTTTGAAGCCTGAAAAGTGGCAAAAGGTCGAAATGTTCAAGGAGGCCGAATACTTTCGCAAGGCACTGTACCCACAGCATGATGCTGCCACCACCATGCTTCACTGTAGGGATGGTATTGGCCAGGTGATGAGTGGTGCCTGGTTTCCTTGAGACATGACGCTTGCCATTCAGGCCAGAGAGTTTAATCTCTGTTTCTCCAGACCAGAAAACTTTGTTTTTGCTGTTGCTTTTGTCTGGCCACTCTACTATACAGGATTGATTGGTGGAGTGCTGCAAAGATGTTTTTTTTTTCTGGAAGTTTCTCTCCACAGAGAAGCTTCTCTGTGAAGGACCTTCTACCCCAATCACTCAGTTTGAGCTGGCATCCAGCTCTAGGAATACTCCTGGTGGTTCCAAAGTTCTTCCATTTACGGTTGATGGAGGCCACTGTACTCATTGGGACCTTCAATGCTGCAGATGTAATTCTGTACCCTTTCCCAGACCTCTGCTTGGACTTCATTGCTATTTTTGTGCTCTGACATAACATAACTTTCTATAGTGCCTTTAAAGTAACATCTCAAAAGCTTCACAAGAATAAGAACATGATAAAACATACAATAAAATTATTTCCATTAATGATAGAGAAACCAAATAAGATAAACTACCAATAAGTAACATTATGAAATGTTAGATTTAAATAGTAATAATAATAATATGGCAATTATGAACAATTATATAAAAGCTCCCCTAAACAAATACGTTTTAAAGGATGATTTAATAACCCTAAGGGATTCAGCTTGGCTAATATCAACAGGCAGGGCATTCCAAAGTTCAACTATGGATTTTAAATGAGTAAGCGGAAACAATTAAAAGACCAGCCTCCAAGGAGCAAGCTCACTAGCTGGTGTGTAAAGGGTTAAAAGATCAAGAAGATAATGAGGAGCCAATCCATGCAAAGCCTATTAGGTAAGCATTAGGATTTTAAAATCAACATTGAGTCCTGACAAGGAGCCAGTGTAAAGATTCAAATTCAGGAGTAATATGATCCCTCATCCTGTTTCCGGACAGAGATCGAGCGGCTGAATTTTGAACCAACTGTAATTTGCAGTTAGCTTTTGAGACCCCAGCCACAAACGCATTGCAATAGTCAATGCGAGAGAATACAAACATGTTGATTAACTTTTCAGCCACTGGGAGTGACATGGGACGTAATCTGGCTATATTTTTAGATGAAAAAATTATGTCTTGACAGTGTTCTGAACATGAGGCAAAAATGTTCAATTAGTATTAAATATTACCCCCAAATTTTTAAATTTATTTTTAAATTGAAGTGTAGAACCATATGTCACAACAAAACAACAAACACAAGCAGCAGCCTCACTCAGCTTTTATCATTACTACTATACTTAGAGGTTAACTACTATAATTTTGGTGTAGCATTGGTTTTCGTTCTTCCAGGTGATTGTTCAATTGGCCCTTTTCGTCTCTGAAGGGTGTAAGATCTCCTCCTTCTTCCCCCTTGGTCTCCTTGTTTTATTTTCTCTATTTTCAATATGTCTTAATCACTCTTCTCTCCTGCAGGCAAAATCTAATTTTCTCTGCCTACATCTTATCCTACATAGGGCAAACACAAGACATAATCAACACAGGTGGTTTCACTCACACATAATTGGCCCATTGCACAGTCTTACTCTTCTTACTTGAGTCCGCCATCCCTCGCTCCTTCACTATTCCCTCACACATGGTATGGGGGTGTGTCAGTACCCATGTCATAGGTAACTTGCACAACTGTGAGGGCACCATTAAAGATATGTACACATTTTTGGAGGAAAATATGCTGCCATCTAGACAGCTCTACAAGAGACGTCCCCGCATTTTCCAGCAGGACATCATTCTACTAAATATGATAATTTTTTATGCCATCCCCCTGGAGCAATTTAGGGTTTAAGTGTTTTTCCCAAGGACACAATTACATTTCGGCACAGTCAGGAATTGAATCGGCAACATTCCGACTACATGTCTGACTCTTTACCCACTGAGACCTCAGATGCAAGAGAGAGTATAATCCCAACCACCGATCAAAGCCCATTTTAAGCCCCTTTGCCCATTTTGACAGGTGCTAAAACCATGGAAATTTGCATCTTAACAGGTTTGAGATTTGATATACAAAAAATAAGCTACGTCTTTTAGCTCCTAGCACAGTTTCCCACTCAACCCATCCAAGGACACCTAGAAATGTAGCTCACTGCTGTTTTGCATGGTTGTCTACAGTGACATAGACCCTTTTAGAAAAATCTATAGAAAAATAGGCAGTTAGTAGCAAGGAATAATCTGTTACTAAAGTTAATGTAAAGAAAATTAATATTTAAATTAAAATAAAATAGGATATATATATAGTTCACACCCTCCTAAGCCTTAGCCCTATCCATCGTTGGCAGGGAATGACAGGACCTGTTAAGCAACTGTCAAACTAACTGTCAAACAAAGGCAGTAGGGAGATTGAGTCAATCTGACTTTCTAGCAAAAAGGCAGTTAATCTAAAGTGTGTTATTTTGGAAACCCTTAACTCTATTACAGTAATAATATATTATGAAGTATTAGTTCCATAGTAATGAGTACTGTTAGTAAAATACTTTTTTACTAACAGTACTTATTACTATAGTAAGTAAGTAAGTAATTTTAATTTATAGAGCACATTTACACACAGCGCAAAACTGACCAAAGTGTTGTACAATGAATAACAAAAAAAATAGAACAAACAAGAGTGCTGGGTTAGAAACCAATGAAGGCCATGGAATAAAAATGAGTTTTTAACCTGGATTTAAATACAGCAATGGAGGGGGCAGATCTAATATCCTGGGGGAGCTGGTTCCACAAACGTGGAGCAGCAACTGAAAAAGCTCTATCACCCCCCTGTTAAAGCCATGAGCGCCGCACAAATATGAGCCCTTTGTTCGAGGATCTCAGTGACCTTTGAGCTGAATATGGCTGTACAAGGTAGTTGATATAGGTTGGGGCAAGCCCATTTAGTGCCTTAAAAACAAACAATAAAACTTTAAACTGAATCCTGAAAAAAACTGGGAGCCAATGCAAGGAGGCCAGAATGGGCTGATGTGCGAACACCTCCTAGTGCCGGTTAAAAGACACGCTGCTGCGTTTTGTACCAACTGCAAACGTCTAAGTGATGATTGTGAAAGGCCAAAGTAGAGGGAATTACAATAATCCATCCATGATGTAAGAAAGGCATGGATAACTTTCTCAAGATCATTAAAAGACAGGAATGACTTCCAATGGGACAACATTCTGAGCTGATAGAAACTATTTTTGACAACAGAACTAATCTTTTTGTCAAGGCAGAGTTCTGAGACAAGAATGACACCCAAGTTTTTAGCATAAGGTTTGATAAATGGAGAGGGTGACCTAAATCTTGCACCACAGGGCATCTTGCCTTGGGAGAACCAAAAATAATTACTTCTGTCTTGTCACTATCTAACTGGAGAAAGTTATCAGCCATCCAAGTTTTGATGTCTTCGAGACAGACCAGAAGAGATTGTATGGAATCCCTAGATTTTAGGGGCAAGTACAGCTGTGAGTCATCCGCATAAAGATGAAAAGAGATGTTATGCTTTCTTATGATATCACCCAGTGGGAGCAAATACAGGCTAAAAAGTGTAGGACCCAAGATGGACCCCAGGGGGACCCCATATGAAACAGAAGCAGAGGATGAGGAGAACTTGCCAAAAGTCCTATCATTGAGATAGGAACAGAACCAAAGTAATGCGGTCTCCCTAATGCCCACCTGCTGGTCGAGATGAGTAAGAAGAATGTTGTGATCAATGGTGTCGAAGACGGCACTAAGATCCAGTAATATCAGGATGGCATTATCACCTGAGTCTAATGTAAGAAGAAGATCATTGGTTACTTTGAGCAAAGCTGTTTCAGTACTATGAAGTGATCTAACACCTTATTGAAAAGGTTCTAGTATATTGTGGGTGGTCAAAAATGGGAGCAGCTGTAACAAAACAGCTTTTTCTAGAACTTTGCAAATAAAAGGAAGCTTAGAAATGGGATGGTAATTATTTAAGCATTTAACATCAAGATTATGTTTTTTAAGCAGGGGTTGGACAACCGCATGCTTAAAACGTATAGGAACAGAGCCAGATGCAAGACATGCATTTAAGATGACCTGAATGGAGGGGCCAACTACATCAAAAACATCCTTTAAAATAGAAGAGGGGATAGAATCATAAGATGAGGTGGTAAGTTTCATATGTGACACTAAATTCTTCAATTCGGTAAGAATGATGGGCTGAAATTGGTTAAGAGTAGCTAGTACACCTGAGCCACCAGGTG
Source organism: Umbra pygmaea (assembly GCA_016801145.1). Lineage (NCBI taxonomy): Eukaryota > Metazoa > Chordata > Actinopteri > Esociformes > Umbridae > Umbra > Umbra pygmaea. The sequence goes on along the minus strand of JACXGM010027416.1, from coordinate 1,751 downwards.
GAATAACAAATGAGATGGGGGTAAACACTGATCTAAAGTTCTCAATTTTGTTAGTACAAAAATATAGAAATTTCTCACAGGTATCAGTTGATACATCAACAACTGTGGAATTTGAGGGGTTGATAAGAGTTTATAGTACTAAATAGGGATGCTAATTTCGGGTAATTTTCCTGACCGACAACCGCAACTCTTGATTATGAGATTCAATTGGCTTTAAATAAAAAATGTAGTTGACGAGTGTCTGTAACCCGTTAAAAATACATCATTTTTTTTTCACGGATTTGTTTTAATGTCTAAACAGCATACAGAACAGATCAACAACAGCTGCTGGGTGCAACAGCTTTGCATATAAGTTCACTCGGGTGCAAAGTCCACACTAAACGATACGATGAAAGTAGTTAGTTTCATACTAAAGCTGTGTCGATGTTTGGTTTCACCAAACTACACTGGCGTAAGGTCCACACCAACCAAAATATTGTCGCAGAAAATTTGTCGTAGACGTTTTCACTTTCTGTTTTCAATCAAAGGAAAGTAGCCTTGATGCAGTGTTTACCGAGTTGTCAAATTATAGAATGAAAACAGTCGGTGACAATCTGGAACAAGGTTGTTGCTTATAGGAGGCCTACTGCAAATAAGGGCTATATTTCATTAACACAAAACAAAATGTTGATAACGCTTGCTATGCGTTATGTTACTAACTATACAATATCTGCCGAGCGCACCCATTTAATTGAAATGACTATTACGGTCCTCTCCGAAAAAAAGTGCTTGTTGTTAATCACTGTGTGTGTTGTTTTTAAGGTAACATTATTTTGTCGGTTATAATGCATCAGGAGAATGATGAATTATAGCCGATAAAATAATATATGCTTCCCAATACGATAGTGTTATACGTTTTTGTAAATGAAAAAATGAAAGCGCAAGTTAATATCACAGTCATCATTAATGTCCAAGGGTTGTCATTTTAAATGAAGAACACGTTGCAGACGGAAAAAAGACAGCCGGTATATTTCGATCCTCATTACCGATGTCTCCCCACCTTTCAAAACGAAGCACCAGGCTCTGGTTACGCGTATCAATGCGCCACGTGATTTAACTAATATAGGCTATATATATGTAAAAAATAAAAAAAACTTCTGACCTGTTTAACTGATAGTATTAATAGGTCAAATGTTTTACTTTCGGTTAAGGTTAATCCTGAACTCTGACATTTTGCAGGGGGCTGAAAAGGGCGATGTCAAATATAATGGGCTTGTGATCAGAGAAAGTGGCCTCCTCAATCACAATATTATCAACATTAAAACCACAAGATACAATTAGATCAAGTGTATGTCCCAGTTTGAGTAGCTTTATCTATGTGTTGCGTAAGGCCAAAGGCATCTATTACACCACAGAATTCGCTAACCATAGGTCTATCCGGACAACATATATGAATATTGAAGTCACCAAGTATAAGGAGACAATCCTACAGTGACACAAAATGGGAAATAAAATCAGAGAATTCAGTTATAAAGTCTTTATCTGGCTTAGATAAGTATAGATAAGTACACAAACCCAGTGGCGGTTCTAGGATTTTTCTGTAACAGGGGCCATTAAGGGGCCACATGTTACATTCAGGGGCCAAGTACAGGGTACATTCAAGCACACAAAATAATTTATTCAGTATGGTGCAAATACACTTCGGCAGTCATTCCTTTTTCAAATGCTCCAATAAAAGAAATGTGCCAGTAAAGTTCTTATATATTTTTTTC
>JACXGM010027415.1:0-14492 GCA_016801145.1 Umbra pygmaea | reverse complement strand
TGTAATTACTCTGCCCGTGGATATCCCTTGTTGTGCTTTAGCCATCCAGTTATTCCGTTTGTGACCTATGCCTGCTTATTTGGTTAACTCGGCCTGTGGATCTACTCTTTACCTGTTCCTATGGAATGTCTAACGGGTCAATAAATAACATTGGGCTATTTGACATTGTTTTAAGTATTTCCTCAGTACAGACATTACATTAACGTCATTTCATTTTTTTATTACACTGTAAAAAAAAAACCCCTTGGAAAATGTTACAACAAAATTTCACAAAATATAGTTAAGTAGATATAGCTGATTTGTTTGTTAATTGTATCTAAATGAAAGTAAAAAGTAATTGAAATCGAATGCATAACCTTTTTTTTAAGTGTACTGTATGTTGCTTGATTGTTTGGGGTCATTTTCACAACCCAGATATTTTTGAACAGTGTATCCTTGCCAATGGAAACATACTAAATGATTTCCATGCCAATTAAATGTACTTACCTTGAATTGAGAGAAGATAATTAAAATCACACAATGCAGTATATATAATATAGAATTTGTGACAATGACAATGGCAATACATATTTTTATGACATATATCTATTGTGAAACAATTGTATAATTGGAGCCCTGGCAATTATAGTTATTTTGTCAATTTCCTGTCTTTAATTAGCTACAGTTCTTATTCATCAGAAGTATAGATTAAATAATCTCTATTCAATAGCTCAGGGCTACCCAAACCTGTTGTGGAGATCTACTGTATGTAGGTTCTCTCGAACTCCAGTTGAGACTGATCTATTTTATTTCTTTAAATTTGGGTTAAAGAGAACCTGCAGGATGTTAGATCTTCAGGAACAGGTTTGGGCAGCCTTGCAATAGTGAGTGTATGTATTATCATTAGTCATCTTGGGAACCCTTTTGTACCCACCATACCAACATATCTGCTATGCCCCCACAGAACCACCCATTACAGTGACAAATATTTGTCCAGGTCCTCCAATCATCTAATAACTCCCTATATTTGCAGTGACTCCCCAGAAAAAGCTAAGTGTAGAACTGGAATTCACCCAGCATGCCTGAAAGCTCAAAAGTGGTTTATACTGAGCACAATCCAATAGCAATGTCTACTTAATGTTAAATAGCACTGTTATATTCCTCTAACCACTTATATTGTTATTTCAAGCAGAGAGTGATAGAAAATGTTAATCATCATAATTAACTGATTGCAGAATTTCATCTGCTCTTTGCTCATCACAGATGACATGGTAATCAGGCTTGAAAGCAAGACGAGAACATAATGTAACAGAATCCTGTCTCAATAATATTTTGCTCAAGTACTTCAAAGCAGATGCTGTAGATTTTGAGGATACTTTCATAATTGTCTTTGGGGTTTGATAATATTGGAAAACTATGTAAAACAACAGCCATAAAGATAAGCTTGATAAATAAAACACCCACTTTGTGGGGAGTGGCTGTGTTAGCCTGTCTGTGTTTTTCAGTAATCCACCAAAATATTTGGATTACTGCATGTTGTTTGGTTACATAGTCAATATGATGTCATGGACTGCTGGTAATGGATGACTAAAATGCATTATGGAAATGTGTGGATGTAATAAAATTCTCCAAAACACAAAAATAATCCAAAACACTCCAAAACCAACTAATCTTATATCTGAATCTTATTCTGGTTGAAATCTATGCACTAAATCATTTTATTTATTTTTGATAAATCTAAGTTACAACGGTGCTTTTTGGAATAACAGAAATATGGGGTTAGCTAGAGGGCGAAAGTATATTTTGGGAAAGAGGGTTTAAATCAATTTCCTTTTGACATACGGTGTACCTTTGGGCTAGATACTAGATTGTTCATCTCATCATGAAAAGTATATTCATTGTGATATTCAGTCATGAAAGGCTGTAAAGTGAAATCATCACCATAAAAGTAAAGTGATTACCATGCATAATATAAATAACATCACATGTTAAGTGGGTATATACTGTTCACAATTGGACACTTGGCTGATTGCTAGCCAGCCTGACTACAAGTACCTTGCAAATGCCTTGGCAACTCATTTTAGCAGAAGCATTTCTCTAGTTTCCAGCTTGATGTACAAGTACACCCCCTAGGCAGGATGTTAGTTTACTGCAGAGGCTGATGATGCATATAGCTACATTGGGATCTGGTATTAAGAATGGGCAGTACTCTTCCTGTTGATGATTCATAACTGTGAGCTGGGGAAGTGTAGGGGCCTGGATGCAGATGTTATATATTTTATTATTCATAGGCATACTGCAGATTAGGACTAAGAGAAAAATGTATGAAAAGCATTGCATGGAGAAAGGATATATAATTATATTACTCATGAGGAATATATTTATAGACTTGTTTTTTTTTTAGAGGCTTCTTGCAGGTGTGAGCGGCTTCCTGGAGGTGTAAAACCTGTGTTCAAAAAAGAAATAATACATGTGCACTTTATGATATAGGAGGGCCATTCTGCATCTCATGAAAATGACTTAACACTGTAAGTACCCTCAAACCAAAACACAGCAGTATACTAGCCCTCTATGCCTTCTTTCAATAACAAAAAAGAACAAAGCAGAAAATCTTTATACCAAATAAAATTATTGGTGTTTACAATATATTTTATATTATATTTAGGCTTTACTTAAAAGGAAAACGCTGACAAGTAGGGGAGAATTTTAGCTAAAGACCAGTAGATCAGATTTAAATCCAAGCGTCAGCAGCTGAGACCGCCGGACCACCCTAAAGAAGAACATTTAAGGTCAGGACATTAAAAACTTTTTCAATCACAGGCTACAGATACGGTGCTTTCAGAAAATTATTTTTCGTTCCATGTCATAATTTGTTAATTGAATAATATCAGGTCTTCACCTGGCGACACCCATGCATCCACACGAGAAGCCAGAATCAGTTCATATTTGCTAGGTAGATAATCTGTACGTAGGCTTGCACAATGTAAGGTAACCACCAATGGTAATATGCTATTTGGAAAACATTTCCAGACTTTTACCAGATACTATTATACACAGCAACAATGTGTTACAGTAATGAGTGCAGACATTATTCATCTTTGTAATAGTGGTCCCCCTATGGGAATCAAATCCACAACCCTGATGTTACATCCACCATAATTTTAGCAAGTGAGTTACAAGGGACCGACAAAAGTGGACAAAATGTACTCTAGCCATTATGGGCTTGGCTCAGTCTTTTCCAAACTGTTAGGACAATGGTTTGGAGGATGGGCTCAAAAAGGTAGGTGTGAAATTTTTACACATCCATTATATTGTAGGTGACTATTACACAAATTTGGCTATAGGTGAAAATCCCAACATTTCCCCTTTCAACATGTATTATCCAAAGGTCTTGTTTCGTCCTTAAACAATGTGAGCTGTGACTCTTTGCATCACCTTCCCACATCTCTCCAAGTCTAAGGGTTTGGGTTAAATTCAGAATTTAAATAGTGTATGCAAACTGTCCAATGTTCCGTTTCCCTTAAAATGCATGTATTCTAATGTGTGGAAGCACACGTCACACAGCAGTCTACTTTGACGTAGAGTAGGTTACTGCACACAATCTCTTTGATGTAGGTTAGCCTACTGCACACACTCTCTTTCGCTTCTCCCTACTTAACAAACCCTTAGATCTGTAAGGTGATTTGTACCAAAATAAATTGTGCAAACCTAACACTGTTAAAGATGGGTTCCGCAATATTAGGTGATATTAATGCCTATTTATGCCTCTGGGTTCTACAAAATGTGAATATAGTCTAGGCGCTGTCGGGCTAAAATGGGTCCCGGCTCAGGACTTAGTTTTTCTGAAGTGTCTAGGTTCATATTTTCTCTCTTGTTCTACTATTTTCTCTCTTGTTCTAGGTTGTGCCTGCCCTGCAAAATCATTAGACGTCACCGTATAGCTCTGTTTTGATTGACAGCTCTGTCAACTTTACTTCCTCCAATTTAGCAAACCGTACATCACACTTTTGTTGGGGATTCTCAGCCAGATGCTCAGTAAGGGAATGCCTGCAATAGTGGTGAGAAACACTGTCGGGTTTCAAGCTAACTACGGTAAGATGATGATTCTACTTAGATTGTGGATAAAATATAAACAATTTACTACACATCCAGACTGTAGCTTTAACTGATTATTCTCTTAAAGTCAGATAATTATGCTTAAGCAACTCTAACACAGTAAAATGTACTGTAAGAAGCCAGAGGTCAAGTTAGCTTTCAGAGGTCTGTGTCCGAAAATGCACTCTCCAAAAATCTGCGTTTTAAAGAATTTACCTGTATTCTAATTTAATACATGAACATGGGCGTACTCACTGCTCAATAATTCAGGAAATAGGCCAACATAATGCATTGTGAACAGTTGTATTTCTAAACAACAAAGTTACAGTAATAAAATCTGAAGGATATTGTAGTGATTGTTCTCGATAGAGAATATTTAAAATAAGTAAAGAAATGCAAGCAATGGACACACATCTGTCATTATTAATTGACAATATGTCAGTTTATCATAATTGATTCTTGTAAAATGCATTTTTGATTGCCAGTAAAGCCTCTGTACGTATTCTGTGCATATTGTAACCATTCGAGCGCTCAGTGAATTTGACATTCCATCACTCATTATAACACATATTAACCAAAAATTGTGCGTTATCGTCACAGCTGGATATCTTGGTTCTCTCAACCAACCCTAGCTGTTTCACCTTTAAGCAGGACACAAAATGTTTGTTTTTTCACATCTATAGGCCAAACAATTTGTGCAATTAGCATTCACACCTGCATTTGTCATGTGATGATGTTCTAATAATCTGCCAATCGATAAATGTGGGATTAGTGATAATAAACATTTAGCTCTTAACATAGATGTTTAATATGCAAATTCAACAAAATACAGTAGATTTAAAACCATTGTGAAGTGATCGCACAGCCTGTGTCTTTACAGACAGCTGAATCAACCTATTGATCATTCAGAATTCCGCACTGAGAGACATGACAATGACAGGTCTTCAGTAACTTTCCCCACCCCACACACTGCACAGAAATAAAGAGGGGTTTCATTTGCAGGAGATTTTTTGGTTTTATTTGTTAACAATAGAATGTTGGAACTTGCAAATTTAAATGTTCCCTAATATTAAATACAGTTTTTTGACAAATTGTGCCTATTGAGCTCCTTGCACTCTATGCATTATTGATTCATTTGAATTCATAAAACCATTTCAAAAGGCATATTTACACAACTTAGCTTGATGAAGGGCAATAAGACTGGCATGGTGTGTTGGGCGTACTAGACAGTCTGCCAAACAGTGTGATGAATATGGTGCATCTGTAGACGTGTAAGGTCCATAATCAGCTGCCCTGTTTTACTGGCTTTGAGGAAGGAAAGGGTGTTATCCTCCTCCCTGTAGGCCTACAACCTCCTCCAGGTCCTTCAACTGTTATGTCATTAGCATGCAAAGAAATGTGTGGATATGTTTTGTGGTCCTTGATGAACAGTAAGTTTGCTGAGCATGCCATGTGTGGCGGAAGCGGTGTAGTCATCTACAAAAGCTCAATTACCATGGAAAGTTTGGGTACAGCAACAATGGAGGAAATCCATGCGGGTAGAGACAATTAACTGTAGAATCACATGTTCTGAGAAGATCAACTAGTAGCAGTTAGTGTTACCATGCTAACGTTGTCCATGTGAGCCCACTGTTCACATTAGTGTTGGGAGCTTGTGCCAGAGGCTGTGTGTGTGAAGAAGGGGGTAAGCTCCTTTGAGAGCGAAGCGCCTGTGTCCGTGATGCAGCTGGATTTCCCCTTGTAATCCGTAGTTGTCTGAAGTCCCTGCCACATTCTTTGCATATCTGGCTCATTGAGTTGTGACTCTAATTAGTCCTTTAACTGACATTTTGTGTCTTGAATTATATTAGATTATGTCTCTTGTCATTGTTCACACATTATATGCCTTGAAATGCACTAAATATGTTTTGATAGTGTATGGACTAAATCATAGTGATCCATCCCTTGAGGTCATAAATGACTCCCCCAAAGGACTTTCTAAACATTTCCCAGGCTGACTGGTCAAACAGTGTTGCAACAATTTCCAATTATACGGTATTCATTAATACTACTCCTTCTACTTCATTTTTTGTCTGTAAGGATGGATTAACAATCTGAAAGCATGGTCTGACACATTTTACATCTGATTGTCCTCATTGAACATCTGGCTGGCATCGGTATCATTGGTGGTGCACTCTCCTGGGGCCTCATTTATCAAGCATGCGTATAAACAATCCTAAATTTGTAGTTACAAAAAAGAATTAAGAATGTGCGTACGCATAAAAAGTGGGATTTATGAAATGATGCTATGACTGTCTTACACACACCCGCTAGGAAATCAACGTTGATAAATATCACTTGTTCTTAGCATCAGTGCTTGTGCACAGCCTCTACGATTTGCACAACAAATATGGTCAAAATCATCTCTTAAACTTGCTGGAAACATAAGCTAAAATGAGGTTTGTGAACTTTACGATGCAATTAAAATTGCATTTAGTATTCTTTTGAAAAAGAGTGTTTTCTGTATTAAACACCGTTCGAGTTTGAAGACCTTTGCATTCGTCTCATTACTTTTTTTTTTTTTCTTTTTTTTTTATATCTATAAATAAATATATAAACAAACAAAAAGAGCAGACCATACCATACCACATACACGTACATACACAGAACACATTCTTTTAGTTCCACCCCCACCCCGCAAGTGTCCAGCTGGACCCAACACAGTCCCAAACCCTCCACCCCGCCCACTACACCCCCCCTCACAAACCCACATTGAACAACCAAAGAGAAAAAAATGAAAGAAAAAAAAATAAATAATAATAATAAAAAATTACAATTAAAAACATAAAAGACAATACACAGACATAGATACAAATATAAATACAAATGCATACATACAAATAAAATAAACTAGACTTGAAAGGCTGGTGTCATAGAATGGATTATGGTGGATCTTCGGGGAGTATTTGTAAACTGTTAAAATATGAGATAAAAATCTGCCATTTGTCTGAGAATTTTGAGTATGATCCCCTCACAGTATACTTAATTTTCTCAAGTTGTAAAAAATACACAACATCGCTTAGCCAAAGAGAGCCTAGGGGGGGCTGATAAGATTTCCACTGCAGCAAGATTCTGCAGTGGCCTAGTAATGTGGTAAAAGCAATAATATCAGCAATTTTGAACACTGCAATCAATGGGCATGGAGTCAAATGGATTTTAAGTGCCTCGGAAAGGGTATGAAATATGTAATTCCAATAGTTGCTCAGTTTACCGCATGAAAAAAACATGTGATAGAGGTCACATGGGGAGGAATCTGTCACATGCATTGTTCACTGTGGGGTACATTCTAGATAGTCTAGACTTAGAGTAATTAACTCTATTGACCACCTTGAACTGAATAAGTCCAAGACAGGCGCAAGATGAGGTGGAGCTTACTCTCTCAACCGCTCTGTCCCAGAACTCCTTTGAAATTTCAAGACCCATTTCTCGATCCCAGGCAAATTTTGATCTGTTGGTAGAGTTTTTGTCAAAAGACATTATCAATGAATAGACCCTAGAACTCAGTGAGCTCTATTGAGGTGAGAGAGTAAGTAGCTGGTCCCATGGCTGGGTAGAGGGTAGGGAAGGAAAACATGAAAATTCAGAAGCAATGAAATGTCTCATCTGCAGATACCGAACAAAGTGTGATGGAGGCAAGGCATATTTAGCAGCCAATTTGGGAAAACTAGAGAAGACCTTTCAAAAAGGTCATAGAATGTTTTCATACCCTTTCTTTTAAGATCTAGCGGCCTACTTCCGCATTAAAACGATTTGCGTGTTGTTACCGTGACAACTAACAACAGTCGCCATTTTTTGTGTACTAATCGAATGACCAAGCAAAACAGTTTAATAAGGCTTCTATAGATTTAATTTCTATGGGGCCAGGGCCTTCAGCTGTTCATCTCTCTACCATGGAGGCCAGGGCCTTCAGCTGTTCATCTCTCAACCATGGGGGCCAGGGCCTTCACCTGTTCATCTCTCCACCATGGAGGCCAGGGCCTTCAACTGTTCATCCCTCCACCATGGGGACAGGGCCTTCAGCTGATTATATCTCCACCATGGGGGCCAGGCCCTCAGCTGTTCATCTCTCCACCATGGAGACCAGGGCCTTCAGCGGTTCATCTCTCCACCATGGGGGCCAGGGCCTTCAGCTGTTCATCCCTCCACCATGGAGGCCAGGGCCTTCAGCTGTTCATCCCTCCACCATGGGGACCTACAGCTGTTCATCCCTCCATCATGGGGACCTTCAGCTGTTCATCCCTCCATCATGGGGACCTTCAGCTGTTCATCTCTCCACCATGGAGGCCAGGGCCTTCAGCTGTTCATCCCTCCACCATGGGGACCTACAGCTGTTCATTCCTCCATCATGGGGACCTTCAGCTGTTCATCTCTCCACCATGGAGGCCAGGGCCTTCAGCTGTTCATCCCTCCACCATGGGGACCTTCAGCTCTTCATCTCTCCATCATGGAGGCCAGGGTCTTCAGCTGTACATCCCTCCACCATGGAGCCCAGGGCCTTCAGCTGTTCATCCCTCCACCATGGGGGCAGGGCCTTCAGCTGTTCATCCCTCCACCATAGGGGCCTTCAGCTGTTCATCCCTCCACCATGGGGACTTTCAGCTGTTCATCTCTCCATCATGGAGGCCAGGGTCTTCAGCTGTTCATCCCTCCATCATGGAGGCCAGGGCCTTCCGCTGTTCATCCCTCCACCATGGTGGCCAGGGCCTTCAGCTGTTCATCCCTCCACCATGGAGGCCAGGGTCTTCAGCTGTTCAAACTTTTTTAACAAATAAAAAACTGTTCAAGTTAATACTTTGTAGCGCCACCTTTTGCTGCGATTACAGCTGTAAGTCACTTGGGGTATGTCTCTATCAGTTTTGCACATCGAGAGACTGACATTTTTGTCCATTCCTTCTTGCAAAACAGCTCGAGCTCCGTGAGGTTAGATTGAGAGCGTTTGTGAACAGCAGTTTTCAGTTCTTTCCACAGATTCTCGATTGGATTCAGGTCTGGATTTTGACTTGGCCATTCTAACACCTGGATATGTTTATTTGTGAACCATTCCATTGTAGATTTTGCCTTATGTTTTGGATCATTGTCTTGTTGGAAGACAAATCTATTTTTTTTCCATTTCTTCCAGAATGGTCCTGTATTTGGCTCCATCCATCTTCCCATCAATTTTAGCCATCTTCCCTGTCCCTGCTGAAGAGAAGCAGGCCCAAACCATGATGCTGCCACCACCATGTTTGACAGTGGGGATGGTGTGTTCAGGGTGATGAGCTTTTACGCCAAACATAACATTTTGCATTGTTGCCAAAAACTTCGAATTTGGTTTCCTCTGACCAGAGCACCTTCTTCCACATGTTTGGTGTGTCTCCCAGGTGGCGTGTGGCAAACTATAAATGACACTTTATGGATATCTTTCAGAAATGGCTTTCTTCTTGCCACTCTTCCATAAAGGCCAGATTTGTGCAGTATACAACTGATTGTTGTCCTATGGACAGACTCGCCCACCTCAGCTGTAGATCTCTGCAGTTCATCCAGAGTGATCATGGGCCTCGTGGCTGCATCTCTGATCAGTCTTCTTCTTGTATGAGCTGAAAGTTTAGAGGGACGGGCAGGTCTTGGTAGATTTGCAGTGGTCTAATACTCCTTCCATTTCACTATTATCGCTTGCACAGTGCTCCTTGGGATGTTTAAAGCTTGGGAAATCTTTCTGTATCCAAATCCGGCTTTAAACTTCTCCACAACAGTATCTCGGACCTGCCTGGTGTGTTCCTTGTTCTTTATGATGCTCTCTGTGCTTTCAACGGACCTCTGAGACTATCATAGTGCAGGTGCATTTATACAGAGACTTGATTACATCCAGGTGGATTCTATTTATCATCATTAGTCATTTAGGTCAACATTGGATCATTCAGAGATCCTCACTGAACTTCTGGAGAGAGTTTGCTGCACTGAAAGTAAAGGGGTTGAATAATTTTGCTCGCCCAAGTTGTCAGATTTTTATTTGTTAAATAAGTTTGAAATATCCAATAAATTTCGTTCCACATGATTGTGCCCCACTTGTTGTTGATTCTTCACAAATAATTACAGTTTTCTATCTTTATGTTTGAAACCTGAAATGTGGCAAAAGGTCAAAATTTTCAAGGGGGCCGAATACTTTCGCAAGGCACTATATATATATATATATATATATATATATATATATATATGTATAACTTGGTGGTATAAACTTTATGACTTTTAACTGTGCTTAGATTTGTAACTGTAACGAACACAACTCAGGCAGAGCAGAGTAAAATTCACAATATAATTTTAAAATCATGTTCAATAGACAGGCAGGGTTTGGTACACAGGTATCCAGGCAGACAAGATCAGGATCCAGAATAAACAGTAGACTGGCAGGGTTCGTTACACAGGTAATCTCTGGCAAAAGTACAAAAGGGCAGTATCCAAAAAGAGTAATCACAGGGCAAAAACAGGTCATGACAAACAGGTAAGTACACACTTTTGTACTCAAAAGATAGGACACAAGACGCTCAGTATGATGTTAAGTGAATAATACCGCACGAGGACCGGAACAAGCAGACAGGACTTTATATAGACAGATAACGGGACACAGGTCATCAGTATTCGGGTGATTGGGATCGGTTTTGTGTGATGCTTTCATATGATTGGGAAGTGGTGGTGTCCAGGGATGGAGATCTGTCTCGTGGGATCTGTTCATATGAGACAGGAAGTTGAGAATTGCTGGTGTCTGGGGCTGCAATGTGAGAATTGTTAGAGCTAGCACGGGAGGATCTTACATTAATTGGGTGGTGCTGTTTTGGCAAAGTCATAGGATACTCAACTATTTAAAACACCCAGGGATTTTCATTAGTTTTATATAGAAATTCACCAAGATGCCGTTAAATTGATTAAGATACATTTCCAGGACATTACCAATGTTGCAAATGTCTATCAGTGTAATGAACCATGGGTGTGAGAAGGATATGAGACAACTGTGAAGGAGTAATTGAAATAAGAAGCAGGCTGATTCTTGCATCCACCTCCTGCCTAACCCTACCACATTACAAGCAGTGTTGGAAATGACTGGTTCATAATTTTCTATTCACATAAAATGGGCACATTTTCAGCAGCCATTCATTCATTTTCCTAATGATCAAACCTGAATCCATAATTAATGATGATGTGACTAGAATGTCTGATCATTGTAATGCCAGTTTTGTTAATAAGGTTATCAGTTTCTATCAGCACATAAGTAAACTCCTGGTTGTTGTAAATACCTTGACCATTTGAAGAATACTTGCAGTATTTCAATACGTTGAACATGGAAAAATAATGGTTACATTTAAAATGTGTATCTGCTACCCTCAATTGTTTGGTAACCAATCCAGACGTTTTATGTATTCATAAGAATTTGCTACTGTAATTACATTAATTTGATCTATTATTAGAGATCATACCTTCTAAATTATTTCTGTAATTCCCAAAAAGCTATTTAGATTGATTAAAACACAAATGTTATTTACCAGAACAACACAGAAGTCTATGTGGCATGGGTCCTAAAACTGTCACCTTACCGATTAGAGGCTGTCTCATATTCAAACAGAATTAAGGTAGGATCATCAAGAAGATTGGAATCAGTGGCTGGAAAAAAGTCTAGGTTTCTTGGCGCTGGTTCCTAGCAGCTTAGGGTTTCCCTTTGCCTTGTTCCGCCCTCCTGATTTCAGACAGATGACTGGAAATGAGATTGTTCGTCTGTGTCAGGAAAATTGGAAATGTAAAACCCAACAGGACAGAACTTGGTGTGTGTAATGACCAGGGTCAGAAACTACAGAGCAAAGCATGAGTTGGGAAAACAGACCTGTCTAATTGTGTGGCCTTAACGAGGCTAAGCTGGAACAGGCAATTAGAAGAGACAAGCCTCTAATGAGCTGACTGTCAGTCAGGGGCATTTTTAATGCTAGCTTTCATTGATAAGAGAGTGTTCAAAATATATTTTTGGAGGAAAAGGCATAACACAAAATTTTGTTTTTAATACTCTGCTGCATCCTTTGAGAGCGTGCTCTCATTCGTAATCTGTGATTTAAATCAATTGTTAAAGGAACACTCCAGAACCCTAAACAGCTCAAAATCACTTTGGCCTTCATGTTTTCCGACATGACAGTAACTACAAATACCTTCTCAGCACATTTGGTATTTCCCAACTCAGCCTTCGTAAGTTTTTCAAAAATACTAAATGTTAGTTTTGAAGTGAGTCACTCTTTGAATTTAGTGGATAGGAGAACAAATAAATATCAGGAATTTAACCAAACGCATCCTCTGATTCATACATCTAGAACTGAAAGGAAAAAGAGAATGATTATCTGTTTGTATTTCTAAATCATACTGAGTCTCTGGATGATCAATACATCAATTTTTTGGTGTTATGAGTTGATGCTCTACCTTGGAAGCTAATATTTAAATGGGTCCTATTTGCTTTTGTCTGCCTTCAGTTGCTATTTCCAGATATCTGGGGGTTTAGTTGGGTAAGATTGTCAGAACTGGATGATGCATGTAGCATTTCAAACGCATCCATCAACGGACAACATGCACACACTTAGTTTGTATAGCAGTCTGTGGAATGTGAAAGTCTACTGAGCTTCTGGCAGACTGGCTCTAACTAGCTAGGCTTGGCCCTGGGTTTAACCCTGATGCTGTCTCTGACTGAATCCCGTGGAGAGATGTCTGCTCAGGGATACACAAAATAAAGGCTACCTGCGTAAAGCACAGCAACCTTGACACCATGAAGGCAGTCTCCTACTGGACTGGAATGCCGGAGCATTTAATACATTTTTTAACGTCAGCTGTTTTCTTGTGATTGTAAGAAAAGGGTATTATTCAGTCACGCTTTCAGTACACTTTCCATCCCCACTCTCGAATACACTATGTATCTAACTCTCTACATCTTTCCTGACATATGTTTGTCCATGTAAGCTAATGGTTTCCACTATTCTATAAATTTTCCCTCTCTTCCATACACATAGCAAACACTTTGACGTCATATTCCTCAAGTGGATATTCTATTTGAGTGCTTGTTGTGAAGGCTCCAAACTGTAGCTCTTTGGCAGTAATAGCCACAAATAGGCATACAGTACTTCTACCCAGTAAAGATGGCGAGAGCATATTGGTTTTGTAGTTGAAGGTGCCTTGCTGTGTCTTGATGTGAAGTGTCATGTTTACTTTCCTCTCTATTATCATTAGGTTTAATGATGAATTATTTTGTAATGATTAGATGAAGAACAACTGACGTCAGACTACTGGTTTTAAGTGATTGTGCATGAAGGTAGTCAGAAGGACCAATGTAACGCTTTGATTACATTTGTTTGGAAATAGCATGATTTCCAATATTTGCTGGGGTGTTGATGAAAGTTTCTTATGGTCAGCCATGTACTGTCCATTTCTGTCAGCCTGTCACACACAAAAAAGTAACAACCAATTATAACCCATGGATAAAGACATTTTAATCCCTGTCATCAAGAAGCAAGGTGGGGGTGTTTGTTTGTATGTGAACGACCGGTGGTGTCATACCCAACATGTTACGGTAAAAGAGAGAGTTTGTGACCGAACATTGAGCTTATTGCAGTAAGTTGTCGACCTTACTACCTACCCAGGGAGTTTTCCCATGTCATCGTCATGGTGGTGTATATTCCCCCATCGGGTAATGGGAAACGTGCCACTGAGACTATTTCGAGAATCATGCATGACTTACAGCTCTGGTTATCTTAAACGGGGATTTTAACCACAGCTCTCTCTCCACCACTCTGCAGTCTTTTAAACAAATAGTGACGTGTCCTACGAGGGGTGACAAAACCATTGACTTGTTCTATACGAACGTTAAGGATGGCTATGTAACTAAACTGCTTCCTCCGCTGGGTAGATCGGACCATAACCTGATAACCTTAATGTCTAAATATACTCCGGTGATACGGAAATAGTCGATAACGTCAAAGACTGTGCGCATCTGGTCAGAGGATGCCTGTGAAACATTA
This sequence comes from Umbra pygmaea, assembly GCA_016801145.1. NCBI lineage: Eukaryota > Metazoa > Chordata > Actinopteri > Esociformes > Umbridae > Umbra > Umbra pygmaea. The sequence goes on along the minus strand of JACXGM010027415.1, from coordinate 363 downwards.
AGGGGGTGCTTTGATTGCACGGACTGGACTGTTTTTTGATGGAGACAGTGATCTGGACAGTATTTCTGACAAAGTGACTTGTTACATTAATTATTGTGCTGAGTCCATAATTCCTTGTAAATTAATTAAAATCTTTCCCAATAATAAACCTTGGGTCACCAAATAAGTTAAGGCCGCTATAAATAAGAAGAAAGCTGCTTTTTACAGTGGTGATAAAGAAAGAATTAAAAGTGCTCAAAGAGAGTTAAAAATCATTATCAGACAGGGCAAATTAAGGTATAAGGAAAAGGTTGAAGGAAATATGTCCTGTAGCAACACAAGAGGACTATGGAATGGTATGAAGTCTATTACTGGATATGGGAC
>JACXGM010027414.1:0-14492 GCA_016801145.1 Umbra pygmaea | reverse complement strand
AAAGCAACACAGCTCATCACCCTGAACAAACCATCCCCACTGTCAAACATGGTGGTGGCAGCATCATGGTTCGTGCCTGCTTTTCTTCAGCAGGGACAGGGAAGATGGCTAAAATTGATTGGAAGATGGATGGAGCCAAATACAGGACCATTCTGGAAGAAAACCTGATGGAGTCTGCAAAAGACCTCAGACTTGGACGGAGATATGTCTTCCAACAAGACAATGATCCAAAACATAAAGAAAAATCTACAATGGAATGGTTCACAAATAAACATATCCAGGTGTTTGAATGGCCAAGTCAAAATCCAGACCTGAATCCAATCGAGAATCTGTGGAAAGAACTGAAAACTGCTGTTCACAAACGCTCTCCATCCAACCTCACTGAGCTCGAGCTGTTCTGCAAGGAGTAATGGGCAAAAATGTACATACCCCAAGCAACTTACAGCTGTAATTGCAGCAAAAGGTGCCGCTACAAAGTATTAACTTAATAATTTTGCACGCCCAATTTTTCAGTTTTGTATTTGTTAAAGTTTGAAAAATCCAATAAATTTCGTTCCACTTCATGATTGTGTCCCACTTGTTGTTGATTCTTCACAAAAAATTACAGTTTCATATCTTTATGTTTGAAGCCTGAAATGTGGCAAAAGGTTGAAAGTTCAAGGGGGCCGAATACTTTCGCAAGGCACTGTACATAAAGTGCATATATTGGTAATTCTTAGCAAATGGTGCCATTTGTGTCCCCATGATATAATCAAAAATAAGTTGTGAAAAAATGGGTTGATACTCTAATTTGCCATGTCCCCAGTCCGTTTTTTTTACTCCAGTTGCAAATATAAGTAATAAAAATCAAATCATTTTTATGTTTTTAACTATAATTGCAAATAACTATTTATAATACATCTCACCACATGCTATTTGTAAAATTAAAATATATTTTAATATTAAAAATCTTGCAATATGGTCTGTCCCTGAGTTCAATGTCCCCCCGCGTTACTCTGATTAAAATCCTTCTAGACACGCCCCCTGATTGTTCATTAAGTCACCTGACACTCAGGAAGTAGGATACATTTTTGGAGGGAAAGCCACTACAAGGAGCAAAGTATCTCTCTTTAATCAAGACTTTTTTCAATGTTTTAGAGTGGCTTACTAATGTGGTCAAGCATAACATGTCCCCTATGTTACTCTGATTTATATTGGAAACTAATATTTTTTTAGGATTTTGATAGCTAATTAAAATGCAAGAAAATATTCTTGTGTACTCATCATGTGCTAGCCTGTTATTCACTGTTCATGAGTAGAAATGGCCGACTTTAGCATAATTTGTCCCCCCCGCATTACTGTCCCCTCCCGTTACTCCTGGCTGTACATAAAATAGGATGATTTATTAGAGGGTTAGGTTGCTGATCAGTGTCTGGCATGTATTTTTATCATTAATTATATTATTAATAACAAAATATTACGTAGTTTAAACAGTATGCATAAATGGCACCATTGTTTGCAAAAGAAAAGCAGAAATTTTACAGCACGTCTTGATGCTGAGCCAAAAAGAGACAGGAACACCTCAGGAAAAAAAGGGAAACGTGGAAAAGGGACAGAGAGAAAAGAAGGCAAAAGAAAGTGTCTGACCTCAGTGAAATAGAAAGAAAAGCACAGAGAGAAAAATGGCGAGAAACGAAGAGATTGCAGAGACAAAATGCCAGAGCCAGGACGACATTGCAATCATGTTCATTTAAAAGTAAAATACATTCACAAGAACGGCACAAATAAGTTCTGTTGGCTGACTCTACGAGATGACATTAGTTGGTATAGAGCAGATCAGATTGTGTGTGTCACGAAAGAGCCACAACCTTTGAATAAGAGGTCCATGCAACTGAAGGAGACAGTGTGGAATTTCTTTGACAAACACCTGGGTTGCTGGTCTGCTTAGCTTTGTTATGAGATGAAAAAAATGTTCATGATATTTCTTTAAAGTGTAATACATCTCATGATTGAAGGTGGGGTGGGGGTGAGGGTGAGGTAAATGAGTTGCCTTTCAAATATATTGTTGTTCAGGGGTTTCATGGCCACCCATTTGTTTTTTTAAATATTGTTCACCCCATTACCACCCCATGTGTCGGCTACAGGTCAAGTGAAAGTGCAATTCAAATAGCATGCATAAAATATTTAGAAATAGACATGTCACAAAAAAAGTCACGAGAGGCAAAAAGCACAAACAATATACTCGGAACACAAAACACAGGCAAACAGGAATATACAAAATTCAACAATGAACCACGAATGACTCAGAAAAAATATGCAGCTGTGACAAACTTAACTAATCAACTAATGAAGAAAACAAAACCTGGTGTGTGTTAAGGTGGAGAACAGAACCCAACCAATAACACAGTGCACACCTAACTAAACACCAAACTAAACACCAGGAACTTCCAAAGGTGGAGGATGAAATCAACCCAGGTCTCAGTGTAAATGAATAAATCTAACCAGGTAGGCCAGTGCATACTCCGGATGGAGCCAGAGCAGGATATCCATGAGCCATTGGAAAGTGGCTGGAGGCCCATGGAGTCCAAAAGGCAGAACCGAGTATTGTCATTGTCCACTAGGGGTGCTGTAGGTCATTTTTCTTAGGCTAAGGGGACAAGAGGCACCTGCTTGTCCACCCAGGGCATGGGGTACCCCTCAAACTTGGAGATTTCTAAACCGGAGAGAGAGAATCGGTTTCAGGACCACCACCACAGGAATCGATCATGGGCTAAACAACCACCACAGTGTTGGACTGCGAGACTCCTCGATTATCTCCATTGCGGTCATTTTTGCCACCTCTTCCACAGCCAGCCGATCAGCCTCAGGAATGCGATGCTGGAAGACAATGATGTGGTGTTGATTGACATTGATTGACATGCTTGATTGACATGCTTTAGGTAGGGTTGCCAGGTCATTCCCTGTGGCAACTTTCTCCCTAGGTCTAATGGTAGCTAGGGCACTGACACGAGTGGGGCTGTCCTCCTAACATTTTAGGAGGGTGATGTGGTATATCTGCTCCTCATATCGCTACCTTGACTTTCTAATCTGGTAGTTCACTGACCACAAACATTCCTGGGCCAGAAAAGCACAGAGATTGTGGGTGAATGCACATTCTGAAGGCATTTTAATCAACATAAACAACAAAAGAGTGGAATCATGGAGACTTACTGAAAGAACTTGATAAATTAAACTGAATAAACTAAACAAATGGAGAGGCTGACCAGAGAGGAACAGGAATATGTCATACCCCTGACATACTCTCTCCTGTTATTTAAATGTTAATGCATGAATTGTACAGCAAAATTTCTTTCTGTTTCATATTTTATGTTAACATACTGAAAAGAAAATCTATTATTTAAGGTGACTTTGCTTTTATGTTGATAAATATTTGCAGGAAAAATGCAAATGTTAAACTTGATGTTTGCTAGAGCATCTTTTCTACATCTTTTTCATGACCTTTAAATTTTTCTTGGCAGATACATTATACTCCAGGTGGTTTAGGTTGGTTGATGGACATATTTTTAAAGGTGCTATTTGTAGAATTCAAGCCTTGAAGGAACTACTTTCTCTTTCCATTTGACCAGTTGTTCCGGCTATAAAACTGTATTTCTTGATATTTAAAAAAGAAAAATTATATCAGTATATTATATAATTATTCCCTATACTATGTATGCAATGATTTGTGACACAATGATTTGTAAATAAATTATATCGCATATAGGCAGTACACTCACCTAAAAGATTTTTAGGAACACCCATTCAATTTCTCCTTAATGCAATGATCTACTCAACCAATCACATGGCAGTTGCTTCAATGCATTTATGGGTGTGGTCCTGGTCAAGACAATCTCCTGAACTCCAAACTGAATGTCAGAATGGGAAAGAAAGGTGATTTAAGCAATTTTGAGCGTGGCATAGTTGTATTTCACAATCTGCTCAGTTACTGGGATATTCACGCACAACCATTTTCTAGGGTTTACAAAGAATGGTGTGAAAAGGGAAAAACATCCAGTATGCGGCAGTCCTGTGGGCGAAAATGCCTTGTTGATGCTAGAGGTCAGAGGAGAATGTGCCAACTGCTTCAAGCTGATAGAAGGGCAACTTTGACTGAACTAACCACTCGTTACAACCGAGGTATGCAGCAAAGCATTTGTGAAGCCACAACACGCACAACCTTGAGGCGGATGGGCTACAACAGCAGAAGACCCCACCAAGTACCACTCATCTCCACTACAAATAGGAAAAAGAGGCTAGAATTTGCAAGAGCACACCAAAATTGGACAGTTGAAGACTGGAAAAATGTTGCCTGGTCTGATGAGTCTCGATTTCTGTTGAAGTCAGAATTTGGCATAAACAGAATGAGAACATGGATCCATCATGCCTTGTTACCACTGTGCAGGCTGGTGGTGGTGGTGTATTGGTTTGGGGGATGTTTTCTTGGCACACTTTAGGTCCCGTAGTGCCAATTGGGCATTGTTTAAATGCCACGGCCTACGGCTACTTCCAGCAGGATAATCCACCGTGTCACAAAGCTTGAATCATTTCAAATTGGTTTCTTGAACATTACAATGAGTTCACTGTACTAAAATGGCCCCCACAGTCACCAGATCTCAACCCAATAGAGCATCTATGGGATGTGGTGGAATGGGAGCTTTGTGCCCTGGATGTGCATCCCACAAATCTCCATCAACTGCAAGACGCTATCCTATCAATATGGGCCAACATTTCTAAAGAATGCTTTCAGCACCTTGTTGAATCAATGCCACATAGAATTAAGAAGAAAGGGGGTCAAACACAGTATTAGTATGGTGTTCCTAATAATCCTTTAGGTGAGTGTATATTGGTGCATGTCCCACTGGAAGCATAAATCGTAGAGTCCTCTTTAAATTCCAGTTCAAGTTACAAAATACAATAAATTAAATAAATTAAATAAATGTTCTACATCTTTTGGAAATTGGTCACTGAAAGAGAAAGTAGTTCTACGTAACTCCAATTTTACTTTGGTGTTGCGGAATGGCACATTTCCTCCAAAAATTCAGTTTAATATCAGGCTGAAGCAAGCGTTTCACTGTATATTGCTTGATCTGTTTCTCCTTCAATTTTAACAAAATGCCCATTATGCTGCCTGTTGAGACATGAGCAGTGTTGTGTGTGCTCCACACATAGCTTTTAGAGTCAGATCCAAAAAGCTTTATCTTGGTTTCATTTGACCACAACACCATTTCCCACATCCAGGGGCATTTACAGGATTTAAAGTCACTGGGGGCTTAGCCCAATAGAATTAATAGAATATGATGCACATAAAGATGAACACTGAGAGATCAGGCAGATTAAATATATATTTTTTGTTTGTACTTTTTCCAATGGAGTACAAATACCAAATGTATATATTTAGAATCTCATTTTTATTATATTTGGGCATATATCGTTTATAACTAATACTTAAGACATGAACACAATATAACCCAATACTAAGTAGGTATCTTGCACCTGGCAGATAATATCTATTTTGGTCACTCAAATCATTATATTTATATTTTTAAATGGATCGGGAGCTGACATCCCAAAGTAATAGTATTGCCAAGAGTCTGGATGTGGCAGAACAAAAGACATGTTTAGGATTAAGAATTTAGGATTTTTAGACATGGGATTTAGGATTTAAGCAATGCTTGATGGTATGGACAAGAAGCTTCTCTTATCGGCAAGCAATATGGCCTTCAACTGGAAGCCATTGGAGTATGCGGAGTAGTGGGGTGAAATAAGAGAACTTGGAAAGGTTGAATGCTATGTGGGCTGTCATGTTCAGAAAGATATTTATTGCCAAGTTTTATCAATCAATGACTGGTTTATTGGTGCTTGTCTTATTTGTACATACATCAAAGAAACGTTAAACCTTTTTACCTTTTAAGGCACAGGATATGAGCAGAATGATTTTTCTACGGTATATGAGAAGGATAGTGTATACCTTCTACTGTAGAATATGAGTGGAATATGAACAGTATATATACAGTATCTTAACCGTTATCTGCTGTGTGTGGGGGGGAGCAGAGTCAGTTTGGTTTTTGGGGCATGTTCATGAGGCCTACTGCTGTAGGCAAGAAACTGTTCTTGTGATGGGAGGTCTTGGTCTCGATAGAGCTCAACCTTCTGCCGGAGGGAAGAGTTCTGAATTGTCCATTTCCAGGGTGGGAGGGATCGGCCACAATCTTTGTTGCTCTCCTAGAGGAGCCATGTAGTTCTTGTAGAGGAAGCAGATTGTAGCCAATCACCCTTTCTGCATAATGAATGATGCGTTGCAGCCTGCCCTTGTCCTTGGCGGTGGCTGCAGGGTACCAGACGGTGATGGAGGAGGTCAGGATGGACTCTATAATGGCAGTGTAAAAGTGCACCACCATAGCTACAGCAGGAAGTAAATCCTTTGTTTTTTTATGAGGGAGCTGATGTTCAGCTCCCACTTGAGGTCACGGGCAATGGTGGTGCCCAGGAAGCAGAAGAACTCACACAGTGCAATATGGGGAAAGGTCAGCTGGACCTTTCCTGAAGTCGACTACCATCTCCACTGTGTTTAGGGCATTGAGCTCCAGGTTGTTCTGGCTGCACCAGGACAGCAGTTGGTCAATCTCCCACCTGTAGGCAGACTCTCTCCATTGGATGTGCAGCTGTTAGTATACAGGGAGAAGAGTAGGGGTGATAGGACGCAGCCTTAAAGGGAAACTGGTGCTAATGGTCAGGGGGTCAGAGAAGTGTTTCCCCAGCCTCATATGTTGTGTTCTGTTGGACAGAAAGTCTGTGATCCCCCTACATGTTGATTCAGGCACTCCCATTTGGGAGAGCTTGTCCTGGAGCAGGGCTGGGATTATGGTGTTAAATGTAGAGCTGAGGTCCACAAACAGGATTCTGGCATAGGTTCCAGGGGTGGAGGATGAAGTGTAGAGCCATGTTGACCGTGTCATCCCCTGACCCATTGGCTCTGTAGGCAAACTACAGAGGGTTGAGGTGCGTGTCAGTGAGGGTTTTTTGTCACACATTGTGTGACAGCACAATGTGCTCAAATTACTTCATAACAACAGAGGTCAGGGTGACTGGTCTGTAGTCATTAAGTCTGTTGATCTTTGTCTTTTTGGGGACCAGGATGATAATGGACGATTTGAAGCATGCTGGAACTTGGCATGTCTCCAGTAAGATATTTAAAATGTCAATGAACACTGGAGACAGCTGGTCTGCACAGTTCTTCAGGGTGAATGGTGATACAAGATCAGGCCCTGTTGCCTTGCGCTGGTTTTGTCGTTTGAATATTCGATTGATGTCACTCTCCTAGACAGTGATTGGTGCTGTAGTGGCAGGGAAGAAGGGGGGAGATGGATGATTTTGTAGTATCCTCAACGATGGGGGGCTGGAGGACTGGGCCAGTTGGCTGCTGTAGGTGGTTGGACACAAAAGCAGGAGGAATGATGTCAGGACTGTCCCTTTGTCTTTCAAATCTGCAGTAGAACTCGCTCAGGTCATTTGCAAGTTGCAGGTCATTGATGGTGTAGGTTTTTTTTGGCTTGCAGTTGGTGATCTGTTGTAGGCCTCTCCATACATAAACAGGCTTATTTGCTGAGAATATTTTTTGTTTCTCTGTATATGTGGCCTTGGCTTTCTTAACTAACTTTCCAAATGTGTATTTTGTAGCAATCTCTGTCACCAAATTCACATGTCTGAGCTTAGCCATAAGTCGTAAAGGGTTTGTCATTGTTGTAGTTCACCCTGTTCCATGTAGGAACAAAGCTTTCCTCACAGAAACGGATGTAAGCCATTACAGACATCCTTGCTGAAAACCTGCTTCAGAGCACTCTGGACCTCAGACTGGGGCGAATCTTCCAACAGGACAACAAGAACACAGCCAAGATAACAAAGGAGTGGCTACAGGACAACTCTGTGAATGTCCTTGGGTGGCCCAGTCAGAGCCCAGACTTGAACCCAATTGAACATCTCTGGAGAGATCTGAAAATGGCTGTGCTTCGACGCTCTCCATCCAAACTGATGGAGCTTCCCAAAAATAGTCGTGCCAAGCTTGTAGCATCATGCTCAAAAAGACTTGAGGCTGTAATTGCTACCAAAGGTGCTTCAACAAAGTATTGAGCAGAGGCTGTGAATACTTCTGTACATGTGCTTTTTTCATTTTTTATTTTTAATACATTTTCTAAGATTTCAAACACACTTCTTTTGCACAGTCATTATGGGGTATTGTTTGTAAAATTTTGAGGGAAATAATGAATTTAATTCATTTCGGAATAAGGGTGTACCATAACAAAATTCCGGATGCACTGTAGTTGTTTGATAGATTAGAAATAAGACACCATGTATTGACCTGAGTAGGCACACTCCCCAAAAAAATAAAAAGTAAAGCCCCAATTTGGTGTAGAGTACACTTTTGTTTTAAATGAGTAGGCACATTTCCCCCCAAAATGTAAGATAACAATGTTTGAACCAGCTAGTCTGTGTCATGAACAATACCAACAAGTGATAAAGAAGCAGACAGGCTGTTGCTGAGTGAATTTTAAGGATAAAATGCATACATAGATGTTTTAGGTCTCTACATGGGCTAATCAATGTAATTAGGAAAATGTCATTAGTCAAGAATAAGCCATGTCTTTCATCAGAGTTTGGTCAAGAAATGATAAAACAAAGTCAGCAGCATAGAGCCCTGTATTGCACTGCTGGTTTGCTTTGAAAGATAAGCAGGGTTGGGCCTTGTTAGTCCCTGGATGGGAGACCAGGCACTCTTCCCTCTGGTCTAAAGATCATTCCCAATGCCCCAGGGCAGTGATGGGGACATCTGCCCTGGTTAGAGTGCTGTTTTTCAGATGGGATGTTAAAACAGCTGTCCTGATTCTCTGTGGTCATTAAAAATCCCATGGCACTAATCACAGGTGCAGGGGTTTTAACCCTGGTGTCATGGCCATATTCCCAACCAGGCTTCTCACTTCAATCTTTGCCACCTAATAATCCCCCTCCTTCCTAATTAGCATATATAACTAAGGGGAAAAATTCTTAATCACCACTGACACACAGACATACTATACAGAAGAACAATACCTATAAACAAACTATAAACACTATCACAGGGGCTTAAATACACAGAAAATTGGAATAGTGGGTGCAGTTTTCATGGTGATTAAAACTGTCATTCGATAATGGAAACATGTGACTAGATAATGTGACTGAAAAAAATGAAAAAAAGCCATTCACACAGGTTAGAAATCATATGGGACTAAACACAGAGGGGTGAACACAAAACACATCAGGATCCATAACAGAAATGTGACAGCCACATTCAAACTTTTGAAATTGGTCACCTATAGTTTGATATTTGTATATACTCAAGTTTAAAGATGTCATGAAGTTTAGTGCTGAAGAAATAATATAAATGTCAAAATCTGCCTCTGGTGACATAACATACCATAACAGTAAATTAAAAATCATATTATAAGCCAAATTGTTGTTTTTTCATCCTAAATAGTTGTTAGAGCTCTTGATTCCCTCAACACCTCATGACTTAATTTATGCATTTACTAGAGTATATTGTATGATTTAAATTATATTGAACAATGTCACTACGGCTCAGATCATCTTCAAATGGTGGTTTCTCCAGGCTGATTTGTGTGCATTATGAGAGGATGAAACATCAAACACTTAAAATGTACAAATACTTTTAAAGAATTTTTTGACAACCACTGATGTTAAAAGGGCTTTTATAAAATTTGATTGATTGAATGTTATATTAAGTCGATATTCTGTTAAGGCTGGGTAGTAAAAACTAAATGTTCAGAAAACATTTACAATACCTGGAGCTTTTTAATGACTTAATTTCTCTGTCCACAGAGTACGTCTGGTAAAAGCTTTTACATTAATATGCTTCCGGCACAAAGCTCACCTCAAATGCCATGTTTCCATTAGTGGTTTACCCAAGACCAGTGTTTTAGGTTAATGTAAACTTCATTAAGGGTGGCAAGGTGACCTAGTGGTTAGGGCCTCTGTAAAATGCTGGGTTTGGTGGGAAGAAGGAGCAGTAGTCCATTGCAAGATATTTATGAAGGAAGTTATGCAAACAAACTAAACAGGAGTAAACCAAAAACACTTAAAAAACAGAAAGCAAAGGTGCCCTAACTAGTCCCGGTCCTTGCGGGAAAAGCAAATAACTAAATACTTCAAAACAACTTACTCTTGGTTCAAGCCTGACTATGGGTTCTTTGACTTTCCCAAGACATCCAGAAAGAGGCAATACAAATTGGCATTGCGCTGCCCGGAATTTGGGATTGATAAATCAGATTATGTACCTCGCCACGTTGCTCTCCAGCGACTCCTTGTGTGCAGATCTGGCACCTGTAAGTTCAATCGTGAAAAAGGGCGTAACTGTCATAACCGTAAGACACGCCTTGCTTTGGGGTCTCCTACGGGGGGATGGTCTCTGGAGATTATCCTGTTTTCCCCAGTTCTTTTGTCCTTATTTCATCAAGATGGTCACATTTTTTGCAGTTTTATGTAGTCATTTAATGTCTAAAGAGTGTGTACCAGCACAGCTGCCTGCAATTGTTTAATCAAATCAGCATGTCAGTGCAGGGGGGTGGTTGGGTGTTTGACATTTGTAACACAATGACTATCTGAGTGCCAATCAATGCAGGTCTGGGTGAGGTGAGATTGGTGTCACCTTTCTAATTTTTCTGGGATTTTTGATTGTTTCTCGGCCTCTGTAGTACATCACAGGTTCACCAAACAGCTATTCAGGCAGCAACTTTGGCTACTAATATAACCAGTTTATTAAGGGAAATTAGCAAACGAAAATAAGCTAGCAGTGCACTAAAATGCAAAATGCTAAGGATTAATGAAGAATTCACATCTAAACCATCAAAAATAACATCCATGTTCAAATAATTTCCAGACAGAATTTTACTGGAAATGAAACTACAATGGATTAGTGTCCTCAGAACAATGTTATTGGAATCAATCACAAACTGTAAATTAAGCCTAAATCTACTGTATTAATGCACACACTTTTTCGTACCCTAACTGTTTATGGTGATCAGTTGCACATACAATACCTCTTCAAATAAATCTATATTTGCTTTTGCCTTTGCACACATTGTAATCATAGTTAAAATTGTAATCATGGTTAAATCCTACAGCTTCTTCTATAGTGATAACTAGGCTTTATATTGCTAAACATCATGTTTAGAAAGTAATTAATGATGACATAGCCTACATGTGCATGTTTCATGCTTTTTTTTGCTTGAATGGCAAGTAATTAATGTAGCCTATATATGGCAATGCATATGCAATCTATATGTTACAAAGACATTTTTATATTTTGGATCGGTACATTTTGTTACTTTCTTTTCATATAGTCATTCGGTTGTTAGTTGGCAGGTAAAAAATATTAGCTGTCAAGAAGCTGATACAGATTTCTACATCGTAACAACAAGGAAACAGGAAGATTTATGTATATACTGCATTTAAGCAGCTCTTCTTAGCAGAATCTGATGGGGCAAAATAAATTATAAAATCAACAGGTGTCTTTAGGGTCGCACATATCAGCCCTTCTTTTGCAAACCGACCTAAAAATAATCAATAATTACTGTTTACAGTGATATTTGTGCTGTACTCAAAACATACCATTAAACCAAAGGACATTTTCTACATTTTCTACAGTCTTATTTTCAGACTGAACTACTATTGCTCCACTTTTAGTAGAGCCAACATTTCACCAGGAGACAATAAGACATTTTTTATCAAAATTGTGCAAATAAAATATCCCAATTTAATTTTTCTAAAGAATTTAAATAGGTCCAATTTGAGGCAAAACATGTTTACAACAGAGTTCAGAACAAATGACAAACCCTTGAAGAGAAGAGACAATTGGTCATCAGAAAGTTCTTGCTGGGATAGATTAATTACCCCATGTTTTTGAAAATCTGTGAGTCCAAGGCATGTGACCAGTTCTTGGACATTTTGTTGCCCCTTTGACATTTCTTCTTCCTCTGCTGTGTCGATAATTCTGTTGATGACCATCGTGAAAAGGAGCTTGTGGAGGTGTACTAGAGTCACTGTCCCAGGTAAAGTCGCTTCCAGCATCATTCCTAGGTTGTCTCCTACGAATATACAGAGCTGTGGACATGAGTGGAATAATGTCACGCTGGGTAGAGTGTGATGAACGCTTAACTTCACAGTAGTAATCTTCATTTTTTAAATTTTTTTTGGTATCTCTTCTGTGTTTCTTAATTTTTGTGACTTGTCATTTTTCTTTTATATTTCCGAATCGAATATTTAACCGAGTGGTCAATCACAGAAAATTCTGGAAAATCCAAACTTTTGGCGAAGAGTCACTTCTTGAACCCAAATCTCAGTTTTCAACTCCTGGGCCTCAGTTATAACATGTTCAATAATAAGAAGCATAAGGTTGAAGAAAAATTCATTTAGGATCTCGCCCCATTTATTTATTAAAACTTCACTTGATTTACCTAACGCTGGGCGTTTTTGAAAGGCAAGACACATGGATTACTCCTGTTTCTCCAATATATGCTGAATGTTCAACCATGCATCAAAAGACGGGCCTCCATCTGGTAGAGTCTCTCATTTTAAATTCATCAGATGATCCAAGAGGCATACAGCCCTGCAGCCCCACCTCTGGTATGACAACACTGGCTGGACACCAGTGGGTGGACAGCATACTTCCATTTTCTCCATCATTTCCGTTTTTTTCCACCGCTTTGTTTTTCCTGCATTTGCACCACACTGTAAAAAGTAATTTGTTGACTCAACTCACAAAATTAGTAACCCTGTTGCGTGGATTCAACTCATAATGCTAAGTCAATTTGAATTTGTATTTTGTTTTACCAAGCTTTATCGTTGACTCAACATGAAATTAATATTTCACTTTGGCAATTTTACTCATGGAGTCAACTTCTCATAATTTTCTGAGTAGTTGACTTCATGAAACAGCCCTAAATCACATTAAACGTGCAATATGTAATTTTTTGCCGCCAGGGGGCTCTCAATCAAAACAATAGCAAAAGACATACTTGGATGACGTCTGGAGGTTGCGTGGGATCATGGGTTTTGTTATCGTCGTCAATGAAAACCTTCCAATCTAGCATCTCCTGCAGAAAAAATGTTCACTGACAAAGTAATGTATTGTTAAAAATATTATAACTTTATTCACGTTATGTTTGGCGGCTCCCTGGATCTTATAATAACTAGAGTAGTCACAGGTTATATGACGCCATTACGGGCGACAGAATGAAACGTCCCGTGTCTTCGAATTATATTACAAATTTCTCTGGATTTGAAAGTTAGTGGAAACATTTAGGATAATGTAAGTACACAACTAAGAAATATATATAATATATGTATAGTGATGTTTGCTTTTAATGTAAAGTATGTATTTTGTTATTGTTTTGATTGATATTACATATTGTACCTTTAAATACGTTCTGAGGGAACTATTTAGTAAATCCGAAATATGTCAAATATGAACGTATAAGAGGGTCAATTACGTTTGTAGGGAACTAAATTGAACACTCGAATAACGTTCAATATGAACATTAGAAGATCATGACGTAGCATGTAAATAGCATAGTTTTTGCTAGGGCGGAGGTCGGGGATGGTGGATGGGCGTATAAATCGCAAGTTCAAATCCAGACCGGCACTTTGTGTGTTTTGTTGTGCGTCATGCAGACACACGATTGTTGGTTTTTGTAATGTTAACCCTAACCTTAATTCTAACCTTAACCTCAGTAACGTCATATCTAACCTTAACCGTTAGTAACATTATGCCTAACCTTAACCGTTAGTATCCTCCTACCTAACCTTAACTGTGAATGTTGAAATATAATTTTGAACGCTATGGAATGTATGGAATGTTCTCGCATAAATCCGCTTGTAATGATCTATCCTCTGTAAGGATCCAACTCAACAAAGGTAGAATGAACAATAATGTTTATTTGAAATGGGTAAAACAATCAGGCGGAACCTGGAATAACGCTATAAGGCAGCCAGGCTTGTAAAACCCGAAAGGCATACACTGTTCAGACTGTGGTACAGAGGATTATCCAAAACATATAACGAACTTTCATTGCAAAGGTCAAACCAGAATATCAATCCAGAAAACAGGCAAAGGTACAAGGGATGATCCGAATCAATGTACATGAAATAAAAAACTATGGTCAGGCCAGAAATAACAAGACAAGAAATGAATGCTCAGTAATGGAAATGGATACTCACAAATACCTCACAAAGAGGCAAGGAGAGGTGTGTGACTAAATACTGAATGGAGTGAGCAGGTGTGGTGAATTAGGATAATTGAGTCCGGGTATGGGGAATGTAGTTCTGAGGAGGCATGACTAGGGAAGCTGTAGTCCACAGGAAGTAGAACTGGGGAATGGGAATTGTAGTTCTGAGCAACATAAACCAAGGAAGTGGCCGTTTTCTGG
>JACXGM010027413.1:0-14492 GCA_016801145.1 Umbra pygmaea | reverse complement strand
ACCATTCCCCTTATGTTAAACCTAACCTTAACCATTACCCTAAAACATATTCTAAACTTACCCCTACCCTTAAAATACACAATTAGTTGCTTATCAACAGATGGTTTATTGATAGTTTGTTGATAGTCATATCATCAACAAACTATCTGTAGAGCACATACAGATGGAATGTCAGACTCTCCAAATAAAGTGTAACCGTGTTTTTACTTTTTAGACTGTGTACAGGATCGTCATTGGATATGAATTGTGTATTGGATAAGGTACTTTCCGATTGCATTTGTGAACATTTCTACTAAAGTTTAGTAGTGTATTTTGCCTTGTGTATATTGGTGGTAACCCTTACAAAAAAGCAATAGAAGTTTACTATAGGATTATTAAATAAGGACATTATAGAAAGGATATTTTTGCCAAATTGGGTCACATAGAACTAGAATAGAAAGATTATAGCAGAAAACATCTTACCTCTACACTAATTATACTGTAGTGAGCCCCTTGCAGCGGTGGGTAAAAGGGTGAAAGGTGATGATGATTCAGTGGGGCCTGAGAGGTAGAGGGCCCTGGAGAGGAGTTTTAGTATGATTTATCATATCGGTGGGGCCCATGCAGGTAACCCAACCACACGTCGCTGATCTGTCCGATTCTTATCACATTTCCCATTCAACACAGTAGAATTTAATGTATAGTGTGATTATGATCACCAACTTCCAGGATTAAACTCATAGGTGCCCAATCTCCCCACAATGAGTCGCTGGAGAGTAACCTAGCAAGGGAAGTAGTCCGACTTATCTATCCCTAATCCCGGAGAGCGCTGTGCCAATTTGCGCTGCCTCATGCTGCAGCTCCAAGCAAAGTCAGAGAACACGTTACATTCAAACTCGTGACAACCATAATAGACCTGTTCTACAAATCAGCAACTTAAGCCGAGTATACACTACACGATTTTAACACCGATTTAGCTCTCCCAGACTAATTTTTTAGGTCTGTGTCAAAACTCACAGATCAAAGCCAAATCACAGCTCACTGTGAGAAGAACAGGAATTTCTGTAGTTGGAAAGTCATGTAGTGTATTAAAGGCATTAGCCACCACACGGACCCGATAGTTTAGTTGAGTGTTTTTGGCATACTATGTTGTATAATTTAGTAGTGTGTTTTTACCTGTGTACTGTAGAGTGGATAGTTTATTCGTGTGTTTTGGGCATATGTGTTGGGTAGTGTAGTTCTTTGCTCTTGGCCTTTGTAGTTCAGTAGTGGAATGACGG
Organism: Umbra pygmaea; assembly: GCA_016801145.1. Taxonomy (NCBI): domain Eukaryota; kingdom Metazoa; phylum Chordata; class Actinopteri; order Esociformes; family Umbridae; genus Umbra; species Umbra pygmaea. The sequence continues at coordinate 13,233 of JACXGM010027413.1, read as the reverse complement.
GGCGTGTTCTTGCTCTGTGAGGATGGCAGTCATTTTGCGGAATCAGCAGAGTCCTTGTCACCATGGTCAGGCAGCTGCAGTACACACAGGCACATGCTAACATATAACACACTGTTCTATTAACACCCACACACATGCATGAAGCAATGTATACTACCCTACAAACGCACACATTTGGTTTTCTATACTTGTGGGGACCTGACACAGAAATACTTGTTCTCTATTCCCTAATCCATACCTTAACCCCAATAGCGTGACTTTATGCATTTTTTTAACCCTTACTCTAACCTTAACTGGCAATACCTAAACCTGGAAATAACACAGTTTCACTGAGCCAGAAATAATATTTTTCCTAGTAGAAAGATGCCAAAAAACCTTGTACCTTCATATACACACAAACATGGATCATCATAAAAACAGCCACACATATGCACTAACTTAGTCTAAATCTTTAAATTACAGCTTTGTGTGTCTTGTTGCTACTATGTTTTGTATTTTTAATCACTTACAATCTTTGACAGCATTGCCAAACAGGCACCTGCATGTATCTTATGCACACAAAACAATTTGCAATGGGGTAATATATGTTTTGGGCTACATGTCCTCGTATTGGGTGGTCCCTTATAAAAATTGATTTGCTAAGGTGATGTTGACCCTGGGTTATTTAACTAATTTAACAGCAGTTCTCAACTGGGGTCCTGGCCCACTAGGGGGCCTCAGAGAGCTGTCAGGGGGGCCTTGAGAATACAGGGAAAAATTATGATAAATAACAAAAATGACCCACAAATATTTGATAAAGTAAATAATCCATATATCACTTATTACAAATATATAAAATCATAGCTAAATCGAATGATATAAAAATTATGAAGTTTGTCATTAAAATGGACAGTAGGAACGTTTGCCAGTAGGACCCTTAAGCCCGTTTTTCATTAGAGGACCGCACCGTGCCCTAACGCACATATCACGGTACGAATCGTGTTCCCATTTAGATACTGTCTAACAACGCTTACTCGACCAGTCCAAATGTTAGCTACTGTCTCGTTCATTCTGTTTAGTGATATTAAAAATTGCACTGCACAAAAGTATGCTATTTTTCAAGAGTAAAAAATAATGGACACGTTTTGAATTTGTCGAGTGCAAGAAAAACAGGATGTTAACAAATGACTGATAAACGAACATCTGTAGAGCCGTGCTAAGAGATTGCCAGACTAGGGGTGAATGCGTTAACATATACGTACTGTATATCTATGGGTGAATGACTTCAGGATTTTTGGAATCAAAAACATAAACATACAGTTATTCTCAAAAGTTTGCAAACCCCTGGATAATTGGTAATAGATGTACCATTCATATTCAACTATAGGTCATAACAGAATGGCCCAATCATAAAACAAAACATGGCAACAAAGACAAAAATTAAATAAACCCTGTTCAAAAGTCTGCATACCCTTAGTTCTCAATATAGTGTATTGCCCCCTTTAGCACCAAAGACAGTGTGCAGTCATTTGTAATAGTTGTCTATGAGGCCCCTAATTCTTGCAGGTGGTACAGCTGCCCATTCGTCTTGGCAAAATGCCGCCAGGTCATGCAAAGTCTCTGGTCATCTTGCATGAACTGCTTGTTTGAGATCTCCACAGAGTGGCTCAATGATATTAAGGTCAGGTGACTGTGATGACCAATCCAGAACCTTCACATTTTTCTGCTGTAACCGCTGGAGGGTCAGCTTGGCCTTGTGTTTTGGGTCATTGTCGTACTGGAAAGTCCAAGAGCGTCCCATGCACAGCTTTTGTGCAGAAGAATGAAAATTGTCTGCCAGTATTGTCCGATAAGATGCTGCATTCATCTTGCCATACATTTGTACAAGGTTCCCCGTGCCTTTAGAGCTCAAACCCCCCATAAAACATCAGTGAGCCACCATGCTTCACAGTGGGGATGGTATATTTTTCACTATAGGCCTGGTTGACCCCTCTCCAAACATATGGCTTATGGTTGTGACCATAAAGCTCTACTTTCATCTCGTCACTCCAAATTACAGTGTGCCAGAAGCTGTGAGGCGTGTCAAGGTGTTGTCAGGCATATTGTAAACAGGCTTTTTTGGGGTCTGTATGTCTCCCAAGGTTACCTGTTTTTTTCTTTGTATCCTGAACTATTCTTCTGGCAGTTTAGGCTGAAATCTTTCATGTTCTACCTGACCTTGGCTTGGAATCAAGAGATCCTCAAATCTTCCACTTCTTAATAAGTGATTGAACAGTGCTGACTGGCATTTGCAAGTTTTTGGATATCTTTTTATATCCTTTTCCAACTTCATGCATTTCCAGTACCTTATTATGCAGGTCTATTGACAGTTCTTTGCTGCTCCCCATGGCTCAGTATCTAGCCTGCTCAAGGCATCCATGTGAGAGCTAAAAACCTCATTGACTATTTTTACACAGACACTAATTGCAATTGAAAATGCCACAGGTGTGGGAAACTAAATTTATTTGCAATATTAACCTGTGTGTGTCACCTTATGTGTCGGTAACAAGGCCAAATAATCAAGGTTATGTAAACGTTTGATTTGGGCCATTTGGGTGATTTATGTTGTCAGTATGGTTTACAAAAGAGCCAAACAACTATGTGATAGTTACAGATTTCATATGATCACTATCCTTACATTACAGTCAGATTTTCTGCATGAAAAGTGATATTGTCAAAATCCTGAAATATCACAATTTCTACCAGGGTATGCAAACTTCAGCACAACTGCACATCTCTCACCCAATGGCATAAGGGCTAAATGGGTGAGTGTTTTTACCATCATAGCAGTGCCTACTTTTTCAAAGTGAGGGATGCAAACATGTACAGTATGTTGTCCAAAGCCTTTTACCATTCTCTTTACCAACGTCATCAAACATTAACCAGACACATAAATAATTTCAAGAAGAATAACGTCATTAGTTAAATCGCCAGGAAACTGTAACTAAATGAAAAGAACATAAACATGTAAACGCATTGATTGTCATGCATATAATCAAAATAACTTCTAATTATGGGCTGCTGTTATATGCCGGGAAAATAGCAATACACAGCTCAATGAGAGACCACTGCAAAAACATCAGTGTCTCTGGTTTTACTATTAGGCATGTGCTTGGGTAAAATATACTATTTTATTTAATTCCATAAACTACTTTTCAACGAGGCTGATATAAACCAAATCTATAGTGGTCGCTTCATTTTTTCCAGAGCCGAACCTTGTATATACAGTGCCTTGCGAAAGTATTCGGCCCCCTTGAACATTTCAACCTTTTGCCACATTTCAGGCTTCAAACATAAAGATATAAAAGTGTAATTTTTTGTGAAGAAGCAACAACAAGTGGGACACAATCATGAAGTGGAACGAATTTAAAGAATCTAATGTGTATTTAAAGAATCCAATCTTTTTTTTTGCTTTTTTGTTAAAACGTAAAACAGATGGCACTGGAAAAAAGCATTTTCTTTAAATAAACATAATAATAATGTGCAGTTTTTGTTCTTATTTTTTATATGTAAGGTGGTCCTGAAACATGTTATTGTACACAGGGGGGACTTTGTGGCAAACAGGTATAGATCATAGCAGATTTAGGCAAATTTAGGCACCTCCACTGGAATGTAGTGAGTGTATGGTTATTGCAAATCAATTTCTGTATTTTTCCTTGTAGAAACATAAGAATATGAGATCATATCTTCTAACTTGGTGTTAGCTGTAGAACAAGGTTTCATGTTATGTCTACCAAATTGCAATTTATAATTTACCATTTCTGGATTGCGTAATCCAGAAATGATACACTCTTGGGGCCTACTCAGTCGTTTCAAATTTTGTTTTAAATCTGCAACATGAGAAAAATTTTAGTCAACTGATCATCATGCCTTTGACTAATTGGCTCAACTCCAATAGTCCAAACAGAGTATAAGCCTCCTTAACTACTGTAGTAGAACAACTGACTAAGATAGAATAAATACTAAATAATAATACTAGGTAATGTCTTCGTAATAATACTTAGTAATGTCCCAAGCTACAGAAAACAACTAAACATAGGTTTGGAAAATCCTTGTGTGAAAAAAAAGAATGATGGATTGGTGAGAATGCAGGATTATTTACAACTAGTGCTTGCATTAGTTAATGCATAGAAATTAAATCACTAGAAGCCTTATTAAACCGTTCGGCGTGGTCATTCGTTTAGTACACAACAAAATGGCGACTGTCGTTAGTTGTCACGGTAACAACACTCGAATCGGTTTAATGCGAAAGTAGGCCGCTAGATCTTTGCAATGGAATGGTACACGTAAAAATGGCTGCCGCTCCGACCATTCGGCTACATTTATTTGCATTGGAATGGCACTTCTAATCATTCCATTTCTATGAGTTAATATTACACTGTCAAGCTCTATGCAGCGTGGGTGCCACCATGTGACCATAGGACTTCTGTTTGCAACCAGGACTGTTCATCACACGCTCCTGCATCCAGTTTAGTAATCAGGACATGTACAGTATATATCCTTCCCTGTCTAGTAGGCAGTGTTTGTTATTGTATGTGTGTGTTATGTTAAGTACTTTATTGGTGTTTTTTCCCTGAGAGTGGTTTCCATTTGTTGTTTTAGTTTTTTTTTCTCCATTTGTCAGATTTATTGTCAACATTTACAGACTTTCAGCTGTTTGCAATGAACAAATCAAACAAAAGCAATTGAAATAGCTCAACACACCGAATGCTTCAAGTGGTTTCCCCAAATTCACCCCATTTTTCTCCCTTCCCTAATCCCACTAACCCTATCTTGTCAACAGCTCCACAACACCTGGGATAGATCTGTGGGATGGCGAGGGGCACGCATTGGCGAGGGGCACCGCACATGGTTCATCCAACCACATGTCGCCCCAGCTGCAGATTCCTTTCGCACTACTCATTCAAAAACGAAGCCTTTACTCAGATCATGCACGGGATGGTTACGTTCACCAATGAAACTCTCGCGATTGAATCCACACGCGTTCGATCTGGACACAAGGAGTCGCTGGAGAGAGCAGGATAGATATTTTGACTTATCTAACCCAAATCCCGGGCAGTGCTATGCCAATTTGCACTGCCTTGTGCAGGAGGTCCAGAAAAAGTCAGAGAACCCATAGTCAGGCTTGAACCACTGATTATCATCACTGAGGTTTTCCCAAATTCAACTGCAAATGCAACGGATAATGACTTCTCCAGTTCTAAATTGTTCAACCCTTTCATGGCAAGCATGACTTGCTGAAAATGAGATGCATAGCCAGACACCAGCCTCTAGCAGCATTCAAAAGGAATCTTAGCCCATTCCTTATGAGCAATGCCTTCCAAAACCATGAGGTTTTCTCCTAAGATTTCCTTATATTTCAATGAATCCATCTTGCTTTCCACATGCTGCAGGTGTCCTGTGACAGAGGATGCAAAGCAGCTCCAAAGCATCACAGAAAGTGAGTGAGCTTTTTAGGATACGCATCATTCATATCTCCAGACATACCGCTGATCCATCATCCCGAAAAGTTCCAGTTTTGTTTCATCGCTCCACAGAACAGAATCCCAAAACCTTTGTGGCTTTTGCGTTTGAGCATGTTGGAGTCGACTTTACTTGTGCTTTTTGGTCAGTTGTGGTGTATGTTTTGGAGTTCTGGCATCGAAAACGTCAGCGTTTAGTATGCGTATTACTGTGCTCACTGTATTTATTTTACAACATGCCGTCTCAGAAATCTGGTTGCAGCCATTGATAGCTTTTTTTTTCTGCCCCGTCCAGGTAGTGTAACAACGGTTCTCTTAACTTTGAACTTGGGAACTATGCTTCCAATGGTGTCAATGTTTTTGCATCTTGTTCCTTGTTTGTGGGGGGGCAATGATGTCTTCTCTTAACTGTTTGGACCATTCCTTTGACTTGTTTCTCACACGCAGTCAAATGTGACACTCAACAAACCCTTAGCCAGTTCAGGTATTTCATGTGTTCCAGCTCAAGCACACCTGGTGCAACTAATGAAGCCCTTGATTAGTTGCATCAGGTGTACTTGAGACAACACCTGTTTTGCATATTTGTGCTGTTGTGAAGGATTCTATTGAGGGTGTTGAATAATTTTGATACTGGAGAAGTCTTGATGAGTTGCATTTTCAGTTGGATTTGTGGAAACCACTTGATGCAGTCGTTGTGTTGAGCTATTTCAATTATTTTTATTTGATTTGTTCTTTGCGAACAGCGGAAGGTCTGTAAATGTTGACAATAAATGTGATTTGCAATGGGGTTTAATCTTCAAATCAACAGGCTTGTCTCCTTTTCTGAACTGACCCATACTCTCCTTTTTGGTGTTCGCTGGCATTATGTGTACATTTTGCATAATGCTTTTTTGTAAGAAACATTAACATTTTGCCCTATCCATTTAAGCAAATTCCCATGAGCGTAGAGGGTAACCTTGATCCTAAATCTTAGTTCTTAACAACTAGGAATGAACGCTTCAACTTAAAAGGACAACTCTGGAGCAAAATGAAACTAGGTACCGAGTCCACCGTACTCTGGGATATTTTTTTCATGCTAATCGAATGTGCCCAGTTTTATTGCGAACTGATAATTACATTATAATGCTAGTTGTGAGGGCATGGATGAAGTTAAAATTTATAAATAAACAATCATAAGGAGTTGAAATTGTGCTACTATTGATGGTTTGCAGATTGCCAGATAATGTCTACTGTTTTTAAAAAAAAACATCAAGATAGGATGTGTTCTCTGATGTCCATCTTGCCAAGCCGTGCTGCTTCTTATCACACTGCCTGATCGGGAAGCGGTTGCAGTCACATGTGCACTAGAAGGAGAGTCACCCAATCACAACGTCCAACACCTTATGCGCTTGTGGAGATTTGAGAGGCTTTGACAGGTGTAAACAATCTATTAGTATTTCTGCATTAACCTTACATTCTTAGAAAACAGATCACCGAAGGTTTCCGGGAGAACCATTATGTGTTCCAGTGAGAACCCTTTTCAGTTAGGAATAAAACCCTTTTTTTAATGAGGACTTTACATGGAACCCAAAGGGTTCTGCTTGGAACCAAAAATGGAGATGTCCACAAGGAGTCATTAGAGAGTGAGACAAGGACCTAACTACTCCGGAGCGTGCACAATTGAACAGATTTGAACTCATGCTGCAGCAAAAGATATGCACCGGAGTCATTAGCTTAGACCGATAGACGACCCTAGGCCAGTGCTTCTCAACCAGGGGTACTAGGACCCCTGGGTTTTCTCTGTCTGTCTTTCTCAAGCTTATTGGTTAAATGCAAACGAGAGGGTGTATTTCAGGGTTACTCCAGGCCAAGCCAAATGGGATGTCTGCCATCTGCCTGTCAGTGTCACGCTCCAACTCTCCAAAGCAAAGTCTAAAAGTCACAATGGGCCGGGTCTCTGGGTCTCCACTAGGCCGTGGCCAACTGGCCGACTACCACCGGGCCATTTTAAATGGAAACACGTGACCTTGGTGTTTTAGTATGATACACTGGTGTTTGGCACGAGTGAAAATGCAGCGTTGGCGGTACACTCATTGAAAAGTTTTTCAATACATTTTCAATGGTTATTTAACAGTAATAGTTATCTACTGAAATAGAGCATTTAGGAGCTGAAATGTCTGTTCTGTTTTTACAGTTTCTCATGCTTTTTATCCTATTTGAATCACTGCACAGGAACAGTAAGTGTCAGTGCATCCTCCTCCAACGGACAACAAAGGTGCGTTCTTTAACATGCCAAAGGGAAATGTGCGAGCAGAGGACCCAAGGTCTTTAAAGGCAGGACACAGAGATAGCCCTTTGTTCAACCGTATTAGCATATTACCGTATTAACCGTATTAGCATCAGTCTGACCTTCAGAGACGCTCAGCCGTGGGCAGTGGCTGATAGAGCGGCTATCATTCCAGTTTAACAGCCTAGTAAAAGCAATCAAACTTCCTTCACAGCGGGTTAGTCAATAGCCATATTGTTCCTGTTTAACATTTCTTCAGTCTCTAACGGTCATACTTCCAAATCACATAGTGGTAACTTCTGTCTTCCTGTCCAGGAAACGTCTGGAACATGTTATATTCAACACCAGCTCCATGTCTCAATGTGTTGATACCAAATTAATTTCTTTACTTCAGTTATTTGTTCAGTTTTTGTTATTTCATATTTTTCCTGATAAAAACTCTGGACTTGATACTGTGTACATAAATCTTCAACCATAAATACAATGCATGCTATATGATGAACCGACGCTAGATCAAATTAAGAATAAGGTTACTGGATCATAACTCAAGCTAGAACAGCATTTTCGTGGTTCTAGGTATATTGCCAGAGCCACAAACATACTCGATTCCTCCCAATCGGATAGTCCTGCCGTCTACAAAATGACATTCCCAGTCATCACAAGAACGCTAGAAAACACATCATGCCAGAGCGTAAACATCCACATGCGGATGTTGATTGAACGTCAGTGTTCCTAGAACTGGGGCCCAGTCTTGGTTAGTCAATTCTCCAGGGCCCACCCGCTCCTAAGACTGAGGGATAAACATTTCGTCGGAGGCAGTCACGTTGACAAAGAAATCCACGAGTGCTAAAGACAACATCCGTCACGATGCCAACAGAATATAATGCGTGTGTTTGTTTGGGGGGGCGGGGTTTTAACACATGGGGGGCCTCTAACAAGTATTATTAGGGGGTCACCCTAACTGAAGACGTGTGACTTATTTAAATTTTGGTATATCAATCTTCCATTGATATGAGATAGTATGTTGCACATCAAGTTATAGAGGATTAAATATAGGATTTAACCCTAATAGCGGGGAAGTGCATTCCTTTCTTAGATGTAGCACTAGTGTGTGTAATAATTAACAGCATACAGACCTGGAGAGCAGTTGAGCTCCCAATAAATCAGCCGTTGGCAGCTTGCCTGATTCACTGACGTGTTAGCGTCTGGTTCTGTGCAACGTAGGCAAAAAAATAAATGCACTAGATGTTCTAGATAAGATCATCTGCTAAATGACTAAAATGTACATAACACAACGCCTCAGGCCTTGTTGAATGCAGATATCACAAAAGAGGATTGTTAACCAGTTTATAATAGCAATAAGGTGCTTGAGCCATAGTATATTGGCCAATTACCACAACTTCTTGGCTTTAATTTCATATTTATTTTATTCATTGCAAGAGTGTATAATCCTATTGATTCAACTCAAGGTGATAACATTCAATGTTTTATTGCATTTGCTGGATGTCTGGCACCCAAAAGAAAAGACCATTGATCTTGTAAAGGATTTAGATGACAAAATTATTTTTCTTTAACAGTTTACATAGCTCTGAAGGTGGTCATTTTGTTAGCCCCATTCATTAATTTGTGCATAAGAATTACTCACGAGTTAAAAAAACTGTAATACGTATTGTACTGTAGTGGGAGAAGGGCAATACATTCTAGGGCCAGAATCTAGGCCACTGACTCTAACCCCATCTACCATCAAGCATTCAGAAGGGTGAGAAATGTAATTAGAGAGTTCAGACTCTAGAGAGTTTCTCTGCCACCTTAGTGAATGTCCCACAAATGTGACATTTAGAGAGCCTTCTGATTGGACGGATGTCCCATTAAACGTCTGGCAGAGTCAATTCCAGACAAGTGACTCTTCGTTAAAGAGACAGAGAGAAATCTCACACTCACTCTCTCTACATTATTAGCCAGGGGTCATCTGGTCATCTTCCGTACTTACGTAAACAACCCACTCTGCTATTTACACACAAACTCCCACTCTGAACAACGACACCATCTTGCCCCACAACGGAATGCCAGTTGCCTTGAGCGTGTTTACTTCTGGCGCGGCCTGATGACAGGTGCACGAGTCCACTTTTTTTTCTTGAGGCAGAGTTGGGGTTAGAAACTAGTTATTTATCTGCAAACTGCAAATAGACAGCAAAACTGTAATAGTGATTCACATAAACAAAAATATTGGATGAATCCTTACCCAATGCAATGTTTTGTCACACACAAAACATAGCCTAAAATGTATAGATTTTATTTCAGACGGACCGGCGCATGCCAGTTGAACGACACTGTGCAAACAATTTGTGATGTCCTCATTGCAATTCCTATTCAAATGGCAACATATTTAGGAATCATTGACCCAAATAAACTGCTTATACAGATTTTTTTAATATTGTGAAATACATGTTCTACTGCAGTTTTTTTATATCTTTACTACAGTTTTTTCCCCTCCCACCGGTCATGTCTGGTTCCCGCTGATCCTGCGTTGTCGGCAGCTCCTCAGCAGGTGTGGGATGACCGAGGGCGCTCGCATTCAAGCATGTCGCCAAGTCGACGGATTCTTATCACACTGATCGTTCAACATGGAAGTATCGAATCCTTCGTTACACATGAGGAAGGTTTGCTATATTATGTTGGTTAACTATGCTACCACAATTTAAGTCATAGGCACTCAGTCCGCACACAAAGTCGCCTCTAAAGAACGATGTGACGTGGTACGCTAGTCCAACATTTCTAATCACTTACCCCAGGCAGCGCAGTACCAATTCAAATATTATCCTGTGTTCTACAGCTTGTATAGAAGTTGCTCACTGAGAAAGTAGCAGTTTTCATTCTGCTAAATCTGAACTACCATGACATCAATAACTCGAATGAATTGAAAATAAGTCACCTAGATCAGGACTAGAACCTTATGAGACAGTGTTTCCTAACAGTGTGAGAAGAAAAGTGGGCATTTGTATCCAATTCTCCAATGCACATTGCCGCATTCTTTTGGCCATGCTGAGAATTCAGTTATGTCAGCTGGCCCTGCAGCACAAAGAGTCCCACTGGTGGCATTCTCTGCTATGCCAGGACTGTTTTGATGCTCTGCTTTTAAGCCTGTATTGTGCAACCATTGCGTCAGGTCAACACACTCAGTTTCTTTCATAGCCCTAAAAATAGGGGTACCCAAACCACTCCTTGGGCCTCCCCAGACATGCAACACTTTTGCTTTAACCATAAACTAGTACACCGGATTCAATTAGTCAACTACACATTAAGCCTTTGAATCAGGTGTGTCATTTCAGGGTTAAAACAAAAACATGGCCTGTACCATGGCCTGTACGGGGTGGTCAGAGGAAAGGTTTGGGAATCACTGCCCTTAAACATGCAGCACGGCTTGCTAGGTTTCAGACAATACAACAGAACTTGTAAGTAAATTAAACCTTACTATTGAAATTAGATGAGCATTTTGCCATCATTTCAATTTGTTTACACATCACCAAAATGCAGTAGAAGGTACACTGGAACCCAGGAACATTTTTTAAATTAGTAAAAGAAATTGAAACTTCACTCATTTAAAATGTTTTATTGTCCAAAAGACAAGACTTTCCCTTCCTTTAACAGGAATTTAAATATAAAAATAGATCCTCAGTTGTAATCGCATTGCAGCGATCAATTAGAAAGGCAATTACAACGTGGGGAGAAAGACGAGATCAATAAGCTCTAAAGATGAACATCTAGGATAGAGCTAGGATCTAACAAGTGCAAAAGATTATGGTTTGATTTCTTTTTCTTTAGTACATTTTCCAAAGTAACAGGCATCTGCATCCATCAAGGTTGTAGACCCCGCACCATCAATGAGCACCACAAAGAAACTCAATGGCTTGACAACAACAACATGTATACCATTCACACACCCAGCATCTAACACCTAACATTATGGCCCCTGGACACCTACTGCTCCTATAGCCTTTTGAAAAAGGAGTGCTTACTTTGCTGAACAGTGGACACATCTGGAATCAAACAGACTGATACAATTACAAAGTGACCAGTGGATAAAAACATACGTACCTACTAAAATCTGGACATCACATTACATGAATTGCCAAATTTTTATCATTTAAAATCATGAGTAAGAAAATGGGGGCTTATCAAAGACTGGGCTATATCCAGTAAACACCTAACAAATGTAACTTTAGCTTACTGGAATAGATGTGTTAAAAATATTGTGAAGCACAATTAAGTACTAATGTTGTTCTGGCATTAAACCAAAATGCAAGTCAATAGCCTAAATTGCCCATTTCATTAATGTGACCAGACAGCCTGGTTTACAGGACCTTAATAACCCCCTAACGCTACTCACGGAAAAGGCCATGAAAAAAACAAGACCCTCCAGGAGTGGTCTTTACATTCACATACTGAAGTGTAGAAGTGCATTTTACCCCACCCACCCCAAAAGTCCCCCCTTGGCTTCTCAACACTCCACTACCACGGTACCAGCCGAGGAGGAGTACAGCTTCTTCTTGATGAGCCGGAAGCTCGGGCTAAGTTTCAACACATGCCTGAAGCCTGGAGTGAAACAGGCGCCAATGTACAGTAAGTCTCTAAGGCTGGGCCAGGCGCTGCCATCTTGCTTGAACACCAGGGTCAGTTCGAAGGTGGGCACCACGTCTGCATTGTACACTATGCGCTCCAGCTGTTGGCAGCCCCTCTCCTGTTCCAGGTGCACGTACAGCACACAGCCGCGTATGCCGCAGGGCTCGCAGGACGAGAGGCGCAGCACGTCACGTGCTATCCTCCTCGTCAGCTTCTCTGGGACCAGAACTTTGGAGCAGTGTAGGGTGGTCTTCTTCGCCCGTGATAGGCAATTCTCAAAAATCTTTGCCAGCTGCCGACATGTCCTGTCCTCAGACACCTCCACATTCATCTGGGGTTCTGCCAGACAGTTGTCCCAGAAATTCAGCTCTATTGAAAGACAAAGGGGTCAAGCCATGGTGTCAGATACATATAAACCTAAGAGATTAAATACATGAAAAACATTTTCATGCAGCGTCTTACTTATGTCTAAACTGAAAGCCACAGATATTGTCTATTAACATTCGAGAGATTGCTGCCCAAGTTGAACATCCTCTTCACTAACTCAATCCCATTTATTTATTATCGAATCTCTTTTTACATCAGCATTTGTCACAATGTGCTTTGACAGATCACCTTAAACCCCAAAGAGAGCTCAAACTTACTGACCTAGTTTAATGATGATGTTAAGTAAATCTGACTAGACTAACCACAATATTTAGTAAATCTGACTAGACTAACCACAATATTTAGTAAATCTGACTAGACTAACCACAATATTTAGTAAATCTGACTAGACTAACCACAATATTTAGTAAATCTGACTAGACTAACCACAATATTTAGTAAATCTGACTAGACTAACCACAATATTTAGTAAATCTGACT
>JACXGM010027412.1:0-14495 GCA_016801145.1 Umbra pygmaea | reverse complement strand
AAATATTTCAGGAAGCTGCCCTGTATTACGAAGTAAAACATACTGGGGAAGAGCCTTATCTTACTCAGTTGGCTTATCATTTATAGTGTACCAGAGATTTCAGCGCTCGTAGGTTAAATGAGGATAACAGACATACCATGAATGTTAGTCTTATTACCGGTAGTCAGAGATGTGGCCACTTACTGGGCTTTTGGAATCTGCTTTAGTCTGAGCTAAAAAGATTAGCCCTCCAAATCGCTGTTTGTAGCACAATTCAAACACTGCCTTTCTCCAGAATTCAGGTGGCATTGAAAGATATTGCATTTATCAGAAGGAAACAGATTCATTTCAGTCTAACTTTGTTGTGTTACATGTGGCATTGATAGTGAGGACTGCAGAATACCCAAGACTACTACAATCATGGTGCTTAATAAAACCCATTTAATAAGACGATGATTTTCCCTCTATCTCAAGGACTCTTCACACTATTATTTTACATAATTATTAGAACTTGACCGATATGGGATTTTGGTATCTGATAACAATTCTGTTTTTTTGTAATAACCCTGATAGTGATATATCTGCCAATGTTTTACTTTTTATCATATCTTTAATGAAAAAATACCCTTTTCTGCATGAACTTTGCTAAATACTGACTATGCCTTCACTATCCTTACTTAATATTGATTCCATATAATCGTTAGAACGTCTGGGTTCTAAAGAATGTAAAAATAGGCGCTAAATCGGTCCCGCTTGGTATTTTGTTTCTATCGCTAAGGTGTCTAGGTTCGTATTTTCTCTTTTGTTCATCTGTGTCTAGAGGTTGTCACTGTACAACTCTGGTTTTATTGACAGTTCTGGAAATCGTAATTCTTCCACTTTAACGAACCATATGTCACACACTTTGATGGGGATTTCCTGCCTGGCGCTATGTAATAAAATGGCTACCATAGAGGTGAGAAATACCATCAGGTTTCAAGCGAACTGCGGTAAGACAATGTTTCTGCTTAGATTGTGCATATCTTATAAATAATATACTCCACATCCGGACTAAATTAAGGGGTTTAAAAAATAGTTTTGCAGTTACAAATGTTGCGGACGGTAGCTTGTAAGTTTATTTAGTAATTTATAGTTTACATGAATTGCTGTTCATTGCATTGGCAAGCTTTGATATACACTCACCTAGATTTCTTCACTACAAATGTTGTACTGTTGTGCATGATGTCATCTTGTAGAATGCAAACATATAGTCCTATATATCCCTGGAAGGATATCGACCTTATCCCTTCAGTAGAGGATGCCTGGTCTTTCTTGCATTGCGGCGGAAGTCCATTCATTTCAATAGGAAGCAATGCGCACCGCTGTGGCAAATCTACCGGAACAGGCAAAATGTGGATGCGGTGCGGCGGGTGTGTCGCAAGAGTGGAAATAATCCAACTTGTGCGGTGTTTTGCCGTACGGTGCCCGAACCGGAAGTTGAGTTACCTCAGAGAAAGAGCTAATATGTCGCTTTCATCTATGGAGATTGCAAGACAAGCTTTGACAGCTCAGTAGGTAGTTTTCGTATTGTCAATGAATACTAAACTGAAAACGGCTCCTGTCACAAGGTGGACAGTTGTATGCAATGTTGCCTACCATCTCGTAGATGCGGAAGATTGATTACGATGTTGATTTTGGTGTACAAGTGTGTCTGGATTACGATGACGTACAGGGATTTTTTGTCGTGTCTCGTGTGAATCCAGCTTAAAGTTTTCGAAAGCGTTATTAATAAACAAATTATCAACCAATACTGAGCAAACAATTAAAAAGAGTGCTTCTTATGGGTAGGAATTGAAGAAATTCCAACGAGGATCTCTTTAGTGCAGGGGTCATCCAATCACATGAAAACATGAACAAATATTATTTTAGAAGGCCTTTAATAATACGGCTAATGTATAGCAAATAGTAAAATACACACCTACACAAATTAGCAATCATTTCGAATCCCACCACTGCCTTACTGACATGCAATCCAGTTTCCGAGTCGGTCGTGGGTGCACCTTAGCCACACTCAAGATCTTAAATCATATCATAACCGCTATTGACCAAAGACACTACTGTGCAGCAGTCTTCATTGACCTGGACAAGGCTTTCTGTCAATTACAACATTCTCATTGACTGATTAAAGAACCTGGGTTTTTCTACTGACTGCCTTGCCTGGTTCACAAATTATTTATCCGACAGATTTCAGTGTGTCAAGTCGGAGGGCCTACTCTCCAAACCTCTGGTTGACTCTATGGTGGTTCCTCATGGTTCAATTCTCGGGCGACTCTATTTTCTGTGTATATCAATAATGTTGCTCTTGCTGCAGGTGACTTTATGATTCACCTGTATGCAGATGACACCATTCTTTATAGGTCTGGCCCGACATTGGACACTATGTTAAAAACCTTCAGGAAAGCTTTAATAACATACAACACTCCTTCCACTGCCTCCAATTACTTCTAAATTTGAGTAAATCTAAATGTATGCTCTTCAACTGATCACACACTGCACCTACCTGCCCACCAAACATCACCACACTTGACAGGTCTGTGCTGGAATATGTAGACCACTACAAATACAATACCTAGGTGTCTGGTTAGACTCTTCACTCTCTTTCCAGACCCACATCAACCAGCTCCAATACCAAATTAAGTCCAGGATTGGCTTCCTATTCTGTATTAAAGCCTCCTTCACTTTTCCAGCCAAACTCGCCCTCGTGAAAATGACTATCCTACCAATACTAGACTTCGGTGATGTAATTTCCAGATCCGCATCAAACTCTCTCCTTCAAAAATTAGATGTTGTGTACCACAACGCCATCCATACTACTTGTACAAATAATTGTCTGATCTGAAGACTTGCACACTATTATTTATTATTTACTATTTTTACTGTTGCTACTATTTTTATTGTGCATTTCTTGTCTTGTAATTACATGTTCTCTGTACCTCTATGCTTTTATCTTGGCCATGTCGCCATCTCAAATGAGAAACTGTTCTCAACGTGCCCACCCGGTTAAATAAAATAAAAATAAATAAATCAATAAATATTGACCTTCAGAACAAATAAAATGTAAATAATATCAGTTTCATATTGGTTTTGTAAAACATCGGAGGCTCTGCTAATTATTTTAATTTCTGGTTGACTGTAGCATATCTACACTGGAGGAATTCGGCATTTAATTATTGACATAGCCTTGTGTCATACATGTTAGGAATATATTTCTGGAAAATGCACTGCAAATTCATCACTGTCAATGTTTGCTGTTGATAGGTATGTGTTTTGGTCAAATTAAAATGTGTGTTTTATTCTGTAAACTACTGACAACATTTCTCACAAATTCCAAATAAAAGATTTTCATTCAGAGCATTTATTTGCAAAAAATTACAACTGGTCAAAGTAACAAAATAAGATGCGGTGTTGTCAGACCTCAAATAACGTGAGAAAATAAGTTCATATTCATTTTTAAACAACACAATACTGATGTGTTAACTTAGGAAGAGTTCAGAATTTAGTATTTGGTGGAATAATAATAATAATAATAATAATAATAATAATTTGCATTCATGCATCTTGGCATGCTCTCTCTTCCAGTCATTCACATTAATGTTGGGTGACTGTATGACAATCACAAAAATTCAAGCAGCTCAGCTTTCTTTGATTGCTTGTGACCATCCATCTTCCGCTTGATCACGTTCCAGAGGTTTTCAATGGAGTTGATTTCAGAAACATTTGCAGGGGTCTCTTACATTTTTTCCAGAGCTGTATACAGTAGGTATTGTATATCACCAATGTTATGTGTTTTAGGATTAATGTTGTTATGACTGTGATATAAGGTACATTGGGGCCAAATGTTTGTATTAATCCAGAAATATTAATGTGATTTGACAGACAGTGATACCTTAATTGCCAAGGTCGTATTACCTTGATAAGATATTATTGTCAAAACATGTTTAATTAAAGATGATATAAAATACTTGCCGTTGTAATCTGAATCAGTAATTTGCAACGTTGGTAATATCTTGAAAATGTCTTTAAATCAATTTACTGCTACATTGGTAAATGAAAAACATGAACAGTTATGGGTTATTCCAAACTTTTGGTCCCCAGTGTAATTATTCATATACGATGGGAAAGCCAATTTTTTAGCAGCCATTATTTCAGTGTCCTAATGATGAAGTCTTTTAGTTTATTTGTAATTAATCATGTTTTGATGATAATTTCTCATCAACGTCATGCTAAGAAATTATCATCATAAAGGGTATCAATTTCTATCAAAACACATGTAAATTCCTGGATTATTACAAACGGAGTATTTTATGGCGTATTTGTGTTTGTGTTAATGTTTGCTTTTCTTCATTATACAGCTCGTCACATGACATCAAGACAGGACTGAAGATAGCAGTGAAGAAATTATCAAGACCGTTCCAGTCCGTCATTCACGCTAAAAGGACTTACAGAGAACTACGGCTCCTCAAACACATGAAACATGAAAATGTAAGTTAACAATTACACACACAACACAGACAGATCTTCCTTTTTAATAATCGTGAAGGAAAAAAGTAAGGTGACATGGTAAGGTAGAAAATCGGACTTATCTATCATATATCCCGGGCAGCGCTGGGCCAATTTGCACTGGCAAAGAACCCATACTGACAGCACTTCAGATATGCAAATAACAGAGCTACGTTTTGAAATCACCCAGAATTCTCCTTTAAGGGAATTTTGCAGCAGTAGGAAATCAGCCTGGAGATACGCAAATGCCTGCGTGAGGGATGGGGCAGCAGCGTACATGACTGTCATCAGCATAAAAAAAAAATGTACAGTTTCTCACAGAGTTACGAATACACACTTAAAAAAGAATCCAGAAAGGGTTCTTTAGTATACCCCATATGGGATAGTTTTATGATTCCCAGAAGAAACATTAAGAACCCTCTTTGAGTTCTGGCAAACATTAAAATTATTCTCCCATGGGGACAACTGCAGAACAATTCTTTGGTAGTTTTTTTTGGTAGTTTTTTGAGAGTGTATCATTTACATGGAGTTAAAACCAAAATATCCACTACAATGGTCTGTGTTCTATCACTAAAGTCATTTTAAAAGCAGGGCTCTTCAGCAAATCTCAGTGATGTCAGTATATTTTAGTGCTCATTACCAATTAAGGAGGCCTCCATTCTTTCTCAGTGATAAGAAATACCCCCCATCCCTTCCAAAAAAAGTTGAAATTGTGTTGTCCTATAGTGTACTGACAAAGATCCATCTGTAATAGATTGAAATTGTGTTGTCCTATAGTGTACTGACAAAGATCCATCTGTCAAGTTTGCCAAATAGTGTTTTATGTGTCTGAAATAAATCAGCCGTATGTTTCTGAACAAGCACACAGACTATTGTAAACGGCATATACTTAAAGGTATAGTCATCCATGTCTGTCAGTATCTACTCTTGATTCTAGGATTTCCATTTGGCATTTGTTCATGGTGTCTGACCAACTAGTCAAGATAGCAATCCGAGGCAGATGCATTTGAAAAGAAGAACAGAGCATTACCAGGGATGTTTACCATTGTCTGGTGAGGTTTATGGGTCGCAAACGTCAGGCGATCATTGTATGCAAAAGATATGATACTAAGTAAAAAAACATGACTTTATTGAACATAGTGTTAATACATCATAATTTGGTAAACCTAAAATAAAGGGAATATGGACATAAAGTGCTGCCTTTTGTAATGTTTCAAACCAGAGGAATACTGAAAAAACATGTCACATTGCAAATCATTTTATTTAAATTAGTCCAATAGAAATTCAGTTTGACAAAACATTTCGCAACAATTAAACATTTCACAACAGTGAAAACAGGAATGAACACACCCCTGGTTATGACAGATTTGCTTGTTTTGCAATGCCTTGCTTGTGGTGTGAAGTGTGAAGATGTACATTGCTCGGCATTAACCTGTATCGCTTGAGGATTCATGAACTGGGTCAGTGGTGATGTAGCTGAATATGCTAGGTCAACACTTTTGTGTCGCAGTCAACTTTATGTAGATCACACTTAGTGTCCTTAAACTAGGATACATTATTGTTTTTTTATGTGATTTCTTTTACATACTTAATTAAATTTCCACATATAAACTCCATTCATTCCTGGTTGTGTGCTTCTTTGATCTCTGTATGTCTTTTTGCCTTGTTGATGCATGTGTTGTCTACGTGCTTTATCACATTATTTATATATACTGTATATTTTATTATTTTCAGCATTATTGTTGCCCTGCTTCTCTCGTGCCAGTTGGGTAAATACATTTGAAAGAATTGTTAAAAAGTCTGGACTGGGCTAAATGGATACAAAGTGTACCCATAAAGCCCATGGTTATTCCAAATAAGTTAATTTCCAGTTGAAATGTTAAAATCCATTATTATTACCTGAATTGTTACAAAAAGGATTCTTGAAAATGTACAGAAATTCAATGGAGATTGTGGACACATCCTAAACCTGCAATTATAACAGTTTAATGGTCATCAAAACCTGTTACTGCCATAATAATCCTTTGGTGTATTGAGAAGGTGCAGAGACATGCATAGGAAAGATTGAAAATCAAAAGAGATGTATTACTTTTAACATTTATACAAATGAAATCGAGACAAGGCAAAACGAGACAAGCAATAATATTTCACACTAAAACATGATCTGACAAGTAAAAATACCTCACAAAAAACACACTTCACAAGACTTAAATACACTAATAATTAGAAGTGGTTGCAGCTAAGGCTGGATAATTGAATTAATTAGTAAAATATATTGGTAAAATAAAACATGATAAAGTCAGCTGATCAAAGTAGCAGGAAACCAGATAATAAACAACACACACAGGCACTAAACTGACATCCCACATAGGGGAGAAACTCAAACACACAGACACACACACAATGGAATCTGTGCAGCCATCGGTAGGGAGACTGTTACAGTTGCAAATGAACCATTTAAAATGATATCAACATTTTTATGGAAAATTTGATAAAATTTTGTCAACTCTGACACTTAAGGCATGATCTCTCAGTTACATAGTAAATGTTTAACTAACAAGCATTGTTCAGCTGTAAACAAACTACAAGCATACAATTAACCCACCAGTTTGGCTGTACTAACCTGCTTTACTTAACAATGAATTCAAGATGAATGATTTCTCCCTTCGCCTACATAAGAAAGAACCGCCACACTGCTCTAAACAGGGACCTTTATTAAATGCCTGACCTCTATGACGAGATGCATCGATTTTCAAAGATTTGGTAACATTGTACCAGTGATTTTTGATAGTGAGTTAGTGAGATAAACACTTGAGCTTTCGTGCCTAACACAAAGTTTTATAAAATTAATGAATACATCTACTTACATTTTCTGTAAGTCTAAACAGTGTTTGCAATGTGACATTACATTTCAAAGGAAAAAACTTTGTTTCAATCAGGGATGCTATTGATTAATCGACAATCAATTAATTGATCGTTAAGAATTTAATCGATACAATCAAGATCAGAAAAACAAACAACGGGTTGTTTCCCAGTATATTCTAGCAATGAGTAGAATTGTATATTTTCTATGAAGTGCCTCTAGGGGGCACAAATTCTGGTTCTGCGGAGAGCAGCATCAGCATTGAGTCTGCTAACGTAGTGCTGCTGGCATTAATGTTACGACAGAAGCTGGCAGCCAGCTACATGTCCATGATCCAACCGCTTTGCAAACCCAAAAGACGGATGTTTTGTCACAGCAACAAATATCCATGGCATGTGCTATATCAGCCCCTTTAAGATGACATTGGCAAACTCAAACATGCATCCGATTCTGTCAAACTAAAACCATTACAGTCTAGATTTGAAGCTAAGCAGGTCCTGGTCAGTCCCTGGATAGGAGACTAGATAAAATACAGAATTTTGATAGCTAGGAAGGTTCTGTAATACAGCCTTGTAAACAAACATCAACCAATGTCTGTGCCTTCTAAAAGTCAAGGATTCCCAGCCAACTGAAATGTACCCAATGATGTGAGGGATATTTGCTCCTGTAATAAAGTGCAATACTGCATGATCTACTGCATCCAAATGTTTCAAGGCTGAAGCCTTACCCATGCATATATACTTCATCACCATTCTCTAAAACTGACGTTAAGTCTTAGTGCTCCATTTATTTACTGTAGGTTATCGTCTTCTGGTGGGATGTTAAACAGGTGTCCACACTCTCTCTGGTCAATAAAGATACTATTACATAGTAAGAGTACAGGTTAACACCAGTGTCATACCCAAATTCTCAGTCTGTCCCTCGTGGCAACCTAAATTTCAAGTGACATTTTCTCATTCTGTTTACCTGGACAAATAATGGTAAATTAAAAAATGTTTAGTACAAAGTAACAAAATTAGCTGAACAGAAACAGTGGTGGAAATACAGAATATCTCTTTATTTTACTGAGCCATTTTAAAAGAAAAAGTATTGGCGATAACTGCAGTTTATACTGAAAACCATATTGATCATGATAAAAATATATTTATTTTAATTTACACTTTGTTCCAGATAGGCCTAAAGGGGAGTAATGGATAAAAATGACCTGTCTGAAATTAAAATGCTAGTTCCAATGAATGATCATCGAAGCCTGTTGCACTTCATGTTTTCATTGCAACTCTATAATCTGGGACTTGTTTAGACCTCCTACACAAGGTGGGTGCAATTAATGATAAGGTAGAAAAAAGGGTCCACAGGAACAAGAAATGTGTTTATCTGGTGGTATTATTCTGAAACTTGACTGGCTGAAAGTAGTAGCACTTGGACATTTGTATTACACGTCTGATTGGCGTAAAATAAAAATGTACATAGATGTAACAAGCATATACACTAGCGTTCAAAAATGTGGTATCACACAGAAATGTGGAGGTTTTTGATTTCATTAAGTTAAAGAAATGCATATCCATGTTGCAAATATCTATCATTGTTGGCTGATTTATAATTAATTATTCAAATACAATGGCAAAGCCACTTTTCAGCCGCCATTTTTTCCAGTGACCTAATGATGAAATATTTTAGCTCATCTGTAATTAATCATGCTTGATGAAAATTTCTTATTTTTGGTGAATCTCATCTAATCTTCAACCATTTATCTGGGGTTGAGTTGCAGGAACAGAAGCTCTTGTTGTGGGGTCCCCTACAAGAGCTTCTGTCCCTACAAGGGACAGAAGCTCTTGTAGGGGACCCCAAACTTCCCTGGCTACATTAACCAGCTCTGACCGGGGGATCCTAAGGCGTTCCCAGGCCAGTGTGGAGATATAATCTCTTCACTTAGTCCTGGGTCTTCCCCGATCCCTCCTCCCAGCTGGACGTGGAAAACCTCCCTGTGGAGACGCCCAGGGGACATCCTTAAGAGATGCCCGAACCATCTCAACTGGCTCCTTTCTGCACGAAGGAGCAGCGGCTCTTCTCCAAGTTCCTCTTGGATGACTGAGCTTCTCAGCCTATCCCTAAAGGAGACGCCAGCCGCCTTGCTGAGAGAACCCATTTCGGCCACTTGTACAGCCGATCTCGTTCTTTCAGTCATGACCCAGCCTTCATGACTATAGGTGAGGGTAGGAACGAAGATTGACCAGTAGACCGAGAGCTTTGCCTACTGGCTCAGCTCTCTTTTCATCACAATGGTGTGGTAAAGTGAATGCAACACCACCCCAGCTGCTCCGATTCTCTGGCCAATCTCATGCGCCATTGTCCCCTCACTCCCAAACAAGACCCCAGGTACTTAAACTCCTTCACTTGGGGTAAGGACTCATTCCCTACCTGGAGTAGGCACTCCACCGGTTTCCTGGTGAAAACTCTGGTCTCAGATTTAGAGGTACTAATCCTCAACCCAGCTGCTTCACACTCAGCTGAGAACCGATCCAGTGAGTGCTGAAGGTCACTGACCAATAATGCCAGGACCACGTAATCTGCAAAAAGCAGTGATGAGATCCTTAGCCCACCGAAATCTGCAACCCCTCCCCACCATGAGTAAGCCTCAATAGTCTGTCCATGAATATCACAAACAGGATTGGTCCTGGATGGCCCTGAGCAGAGGCCTCCTCACCCCATACATATGAAAGTCGAATTCAGGAGTTCCTCAAAATCCACCGCTCGATTACCTCCCCAGTTGAGGTCAACAGTGTCCCATTCTTACTGTACATAGCTTGAATGGTTCCCTGTTTCCCCCTTCTTAGGGTGCTGAACGGTTTTCCAGAAGCACCTTGATGCCAACCGAAAGTCCTCCATAGCCTCTCCAAACTTCTCCCACACCCGCTGCTTTGCCTCTGACATGGAAAAGGCTGCAGCCCTTCGGGCCCATCTGTGCCCTGCGAACGCCTCCGGGGTCCCCTGGGATAACATATCTCTGAAGGACTCCTTCTTCAGTCGGACAGCTTCCCTGACCACTGTTGTCCACCACAGTGTTCGAGGGTTACCACCCCTTGAGGCACCTAAGACATTGAGAACACAGCCTACCACCGCAGCTTCAGCAATGGAAGTTTTGAACATTGCCCACTTGGGTTCAATGGCCCCAACCTCCACAGGGATACCAGAAAAGCTCAACCGGAGGTGTGTGTTGAAGATCTTTCGGACAGGAGCCTCTTCCAGTATTTTCCCAGTTTACCTCCCGTTTACACCTTACCAACGATCTCCATCTTTGCCCATGTGGGCGTTAAAGTCTCCCAGCCGAACAATAGAGTCCCCTACTGGAGCCTCATGCGGGACTCCATTCAGGGTCTCCACGAAGGCCGAATTCTCCAAACCGAGTATGCACTGAACAACGGTCAGAGTCCCCCCCACCCTTAAGCATAAGGAGGCAACCCTCTTGTCCACTGTGGTAAACTATAACACAGCGGTGCTCAACTGGGTGTTTGTGAGTATCCCCACACCTGCCCGGTGCCTCTCTCCTTGGGTAACTCCAGAGAAAAATAGGGTCCAACCCCTAATCAGAAGTACAGTTCCAGAACCAAGGTTGTGCGTAGAGGTAAGCTCCACCAGATCTAACTGGTAGCGCTCCACTTCCTGCACCTTCCCAGAGAAAGCCTCTGCCACCCGTGTCTGGTCCGTCAAGGCCCCTGACATTCACCGCCACCCGTGTGACAGTGCACCTGACCCCTGTGGTTCTTCCTGTGAGTGATGGGCCCACAGGATGGAGAGGAGAGATGCCACATGACTCTTTCGGGCTGTGTTCTTCCGGCCTCCGGGGCAAACCCGGCAACCAGCCACTCGCCAACGAGCCCGCCATCTTGCTCTTACTCGATTTTCAATGCGGTCTTTTTGAACCGTTCTTACTCTGGCCCCTCACCTATGACCACTCTGCCATGGGAAACCCTACCTAGAGCACAAGACTCCAGACAACACAGCCCTCATGTTCACAGGGACATACGACCTCTCTACCATGGTAAGGTGATGGTTCTCAGAGAACCACTGACTATTTTGCACTGGTCTCTTAATGTTTCACAGAGTGGTATATATTGGAAGAGACATTAAAACTTCACAAAAATATTTGCATTTCAGTCACTGGGCTAAAATTGTAAAGTGTCTTAAAGGACAATTCTGGCAAAAAATGAACCTAGGGGTTAATAACACATGGGTACCAAGTCGACCATTCTCTGGGATATGTTTTCATGCTAATTCAATGTGACCAGTTTTAGTGTGAACTGATAATTACCTTATAACACTAGTTGTGAGGGCATGGATGAAGTAAAAATAAATTTATATTTTATACCACTAACTCAAAATAGCACCACACTTCAACAGTAGCATAATGCAGGTCCCTAAATGCAAACCGAAGCATTGATAAATAAGTGTACAGAGAGTTTATTAAAAAGATAGTTTAAAAGACAGTACCGTTTGCGTATACAGGCAGGCGCCATCTTGGGAAAATAGACCAGTCGAAAAAAATAAATGCCTGTGCTACATGAGCTGAACTGTGACTTGGAATCTCCCATGGCAAGAGGTTTTTCGGTCATTCATGCAGATCAATGAGCAAGACTTACAGCTGGTGATGCAAACTAAAATCGAACACAATTTGCTTACAGTTTAGCTCACGTAGCATGGTGTTCATGGTTCGACTGGTCGAGTCTGTTTTCTTTTAAAGGAATTGTCCTTTAATATGCACATTTATCATAACGTCTGCTGCATTGATAGCCAATTTCACTAGAATGTGGAATGTGTTAAAACATTTCAATAAATAGGGCTGGCTGTTTTAAAGCTAATGCTCCACTGCAGCACTGAGTGCATACACCCCAATGCAATATATTTCAGTTTTAAACCTTCTCTCTGTGAGTGGAAGTAAGGGTTAGCTTCCAGATTTAGGGCATGGAACATTAGAACATGGTTATCCACCTGGCACAGTGATTGACCCTGTTACTTTGTTATCCTCTGACTAGATTTTCCTGCAGTTGCCTGGTTACAGTGCAGGTTATGCTTTTAGGAAAGCCTGAGTCGACCAATCACTGTTTGTTTTGGCTGAAGTCCACCAATCGCAGAAGGCTCTGCCCTGTGTGGGTGGTGTGGACTTGTTGTTACGACACGCGCCCACCGACCTCAGTCAGACTCTGGAAGAGGAGGAGGGGAGGGCTGGGCCCAATGATTCTGCCCCCTCCCTCAGTCGGCTCTCTCATCAGCCCCTTTAGCCACCCACAATCTCTCGCTCACTTTATGTTTTATTGCATGATATGATATCCTGTTCAGTGGTCATCACTTTCTTCTGTGGCAGTGCACACATTTTAAAGGCTTGATTTGAATACACCAATCACATGTACATTCAAATAGGATTAAAACATTCCAAAGGTTGTTATGTGTGCTGACACACAAGGACACAAATAGCGCCTTCTTCTCCAGACAGCCGGGCTGCCTATGGCCTACTGTAACAGAGCACCCTGCTAGCCCGTTTGCTTTTGTCTTTGCAAGAATGAAGGGCACTCACAGCCACCCTGAGGAGGTGTATTAGACTCCCAAACAGCAGACACATGCTTTCTCTTTCTATCCTTGCAAGGACCAGAAATATTTCAGATTTTCTCTCTCTTAACCCCAACTCTAATCTTCACGTAACACTAACCTTAACTTACCTAACTTAACGTTTGTTCCTGAACTTAAACACTAAGGTTTAGGGAACTAATTCTTTGATTTTATTTTACTTTGTTTCTGGTCCCCCTACTAGTTAATAAAGCCCAGATCATACACACAAGCATGCATAATTTCACAGTCCTAGGTCACTGAGACCTAAATGTAACTGTGGCTGTGTTCCAAATCTTTGAGAATGGCCTGCAACCACATATCCATAATCTTTGTTTGATGAAATGCAATGTTCTAGTTTGTCAAAGCAAACTTTACCTGACTGATATTACACCGGGTGGAAGAATACCGGTTTGTACTACAGTCTCACTCCACAACTTTTCAAATTCCTTTGCACAAAGGTAGAAAATATTCCCGTCTGTTTGCACACCCATTACATTGTCTCATTTCCCCTGAGGGATTTGTACATTCAAGAGAACAGAACATGTTGTGTTGGTAAATAGTTTTCAGTAGTGCAACACATTTTTTACTCTACCTTGCATAATTTGTATCTTCAGTACGAGTTGTACTGGTGGTGTGAGTTGTGTTTGTTATGTTTAGAGAATTGTCTGACCTTTGACCACCATTTCTGTCAGGTAATTGGTCTCCTGGATGTGTTCACACCCGCCACCAGTCTACAGGAGTTCAATGACGTGTGAGTAACCACTCTCTATTTCTCCCAATCTCTGTCCAGCTGTTGAATAGTAGCTCAAGTTGCCTAGCAGAACACATGCAGGTGTATATGTTCTCTATAAATAAGCCCATTTACAGATGTTTTCTTTCATCGTTTTTTGGGCCATTTGATTGGTCTCACAGAAGTACATACAGTGTTACCACATGCATACGTGCTTGTTATTCTCCGTATCCATGGCAACACATCTTCCCTTTTGTTTCGGTTTTGGTTGACAGGTACCTAGTGACCCACCTGATGGGGGCGGACCTCAACAACATTGTCAAGTGTCAAAAATTGACAGACGACCATGTTCAGTTTCTCATATATCAGATACTCAGGGGACTCAAGGTTAGTGTGTTTGTGAGCATGGGGCAGTGTAGTTCCACATAGAGCTCATAGGCATGCAGTTGTAAAGTGTTGTCTGTTTTGCATTTCAGTACATCCATTCAGCAGACATCATCCACAGAGTAAGTGATAGATATGGGATGTTTCAAAATACATGTGGAACATGGACACTTAAAGATGAATATGGATAAATGATTTGTGTTGACCTCACTTACACCCCCCTTACTCCCTCCTTTCCTTCCTAGGATCTGAAGCCCAGTAACCTGGCTGTGAATGAGGACTGTGAGCTCAAGGTGAGAACTGAGCATTGACTGGTTACTTTCCTAGTTCCTATCATCTGCTTTAAACTGAACATACTCTCCTGTTAGGAAGATGTTTTGATGTTGTGGTTGTTTCCAG
>JACXGM010027411.1:0-14493 GCA_016801145.1 Umbra pygmaea | reverse complement strand
CTTCAGATCCCCCACCCGGTACAGCCAGAAGAGGACTGGCCACCCCCTTGAGTCTGGCCTCTCTCTAGGTTTCTTCCTAGGTCCCTCCTACTAGGGAGTTTTTCCTAGCCACTGTGCATCACTTGTGTTGCTTGCTTTTGGGGGTCTCGGGCCGGGTGTCTGTCAAAGCACTTTGTGACAACTGCTGTTGTAAAAAGGGATTTATAAAATTAATTTGATTGATTGATTGATTGTAAATGCCATTGTGGTCAGTGCCAGGGCCAGATGCCACTCCTTAGACAGGTATTCAGAACTGGAAAAGTATCAAGCGGTTTATGGGCATGTGATTTTATTTCTCACAGACCGATAATCATATCCAAACAAGACAGAGAGAGTGGAACACAAGTCTCTGTATATGTGATAAACTGCTCATGTGTGCTTGTGTGAGCATATGTGTGTGTCCATGCGTGTGTGCATGTGTATAAATACACCAATCAGCCATAACATTATGACCGCCTGCCTAATTTTGTGTAGTTTATTTCCTGCTTCTAACACATTAACTTTTGAAGACTATATGAAGCAGGAAAAATGGGCAAGCATAAGGATTAGAGCGACTTTGACAAGGGCCAAATGCTGATTCCTAGATGACTGGGTCAGAGCATCTCCAAAGCTGCAGCTCTTGTGGGGTGTTCCCATTCTGCTGTGATCAGTACCCATCAAAAGTGGTCCAAGGAAAGAAAAGAGATGAACCGGCGACAGGGACATGGACGGCTAAGGCTCATTAATGCATGTCAGGAGCGAAAGGCTGGCCTGTGTGGTCTGATCCAACAGACGAGCTACTGTAGCTTAAATAGTTGAAAATGTTTATGCTGATTCTGATAGTAAGGTGTCACAACATAGTGCATCACATTTTGTTGCGTATGGGGCTGCTCTTATGGGAGCAAAAGGGGGACCTACACAATATTAGGCAGGTTGTCATGTTATGGTTGATTGGTGTATACAGTGGGGCAAAAAAGTCATTAGTCAGCCACCAATTGTGCAAGTTCTCCCACTTAAAAAGATGAGAGGCCTGACATTTTCATCATAGGTACACTTCAACTATGAGAGACAAAATGAGAAATTGAGATTTTTAATGAATTTATTGGTAAATTATGGTGGAAAATAAGTATTTGGTCACCTACAAACAAGCAAGATTTCTGGCTCTCACAGACCTGTAACTTCTTCTTTAAGAGGCTCCTCTGTCCTCCACTCATTACCAGTATTAATGGCACCTGTTTGAACTTGTTATCAATATAAAAGGCACCTGTCCACTACCTCAAACATTCACACTCCAAACTCCACTATGGCCAAGAACAAAGAGCTGTCAAAGGACACCAGAAACAAATTTGTAGATCTGCACTAGGTTGGGAAGACTGAATCTGCATTAGATAAGTAGCTTAGTGTGAAGAAATCAACTGTGGGAGCAATTATAAGAAATTGTAAGACATTCAAGACCACTGATAATCTCCATTGATCCAGGGCTCCACACAAGATCTCACCCTGTGGGGACAAAATGAACACAAGAACGGTGAGCAAACATCCCAGAACCACACGGGGGGAGCTAGTGAATGACCTGCAGAGAGCTGGAACCAAAGTAACAAAGGCTACCATCAGTAACACACTACGCTGCCAGGGACTCAAATTCTGCAGTGCCAGACATGTCCAGGCCCGTCTGAGGTTTGCTAGAGAGCATTTGGATGATCTAGAAGAGGAATGGGAGAATGTCATTTGGTCAGATGAAACCAAAATTGAACTTTTTGGTAAAAACTCAACTCGTCGTATTTGGAGGAGAAAGAATGCTGAGTTGCATCCAAAGAACACCATACCTACTGTGAAGCATGGGGGTGGAAACATCATGCTTTGGGCCAGTTTTTCTGCAAAGGGAGCAGGACGACTGATCTGTGTAAAGAAAAGAATGAATGGGTCCATGTATCGTGAGATTTTGAGTGAAAACCTCCTTCCATCCGCAAGGGCATTGAAGATGAAATGTGGCTGGGTCTTTCAGCATCACAATGATCCCAAACACACCACCCGGGCAATGAAGGAGTGGCATCGTAAGCAGGGGCGCTGCTAAGGATTTTGGGCCCCATGAAAAGAATCTTGACAGGGCCCCCAACACAGCTGAGACGGGGCTTCTCTGGGCCCCATCTTAGTCATGGGCCCAGTGAATCGTCATCCTTTACCCCCCCTTTACAGCGCCCCTGATCGTAAGAAGCATTTCAAGGTCCTAGAGTGGCCTAGCCAGTAACCAGATCTCAACCCCATAGAAAATCTTTGGAGGGAGTTGAAAGTCTGTGTTGCCCAGCAACAGCCCCAAAACATCACTGCTCTAGAGGAGATCTGCATGGAGGAATGGGCCAAAATACCAGCAATAGTGTGTGAACTAATTTTGTCTCTCATAGATGAAGTGTACCTATAATGAAAATGACCGGCCTCTCTCAACTTTTTAAGTGGGAGATCTTGCACAATTGGTGGCTGACTAAATATGTTTTCCCTCACTGTATATATATATATATATATATATATACATACAGTGGGGAGAACAAGTATTTGATACACTGCCGATATTGCAGGTTTCCCTACTTATAAAGCATGTAGAGGTCTGTAATTTTTATCATAGGTACACTTCAACTTTGAGAGACAGAATCCAAAATGAAATCCAGAAAATCACATTGTATGATTATTAAATAATTAATTTATATTTTATTGCATGACATAACTATTTGATACATCAGAAAAGCAGAACTCAATATTTGGTACAGAAAGCTTTGTTTGCAATTACAGAGATCATACGTTTCCTGTAATTCTTGACCAGGTTTGCACACACTGCAGCAGGGATTTTGGCCCACTCCTCCACACAGACCTTCTCCAGATGCTTTAGTTTTCAGGGCTGTTGCTGGGAAATATGGACTTTCAGCTCCCTCCAAAGATGTTCTATTGGGTTCAGGTCTGGAGACTGGCTAGGCTCCAGGACCTTGAGATGCTCCAGGACCTTGAGATGGGTCGTTGTCATGCCGGAAGACCCAGCCATGACCCATCTTAAATGCTCTTACTGAAGGAAGGGGGTTGTTGGCCAATATCTTGCAATACATGGCCCCACCCATCCTCCCCTCAATACGGTGCAGTCGTCCTGTCCCCTTTGCAGAAAAGCATCCCCAAAGAATGATGTTTCCACTTCCATGCTTCACGGTTGGGATGGTGTTCTTGGGGTTGTACTCATCCTTCTTCTTCCTCCAAACACGGCGAGTGGAGTTTAGACCATTAAGCTCTACTTTTATCTCATCAGACCACATGACCTTCTCCCATTCCTCCTCTGGATCATCCAGATGGTCATTGGCAAACTTCAGACGGGCCTGGACATGCGCTGGCTTGAGCAGGGGGACCTTGCGTGCGCTGCAGGATTTAAATCCATGACGGCGTAGTGTGTTAGTAATGGTTTTCATTGAGACTGTGGTCCCAGCTTTCTTCAGGTCATTGACCAGGTCCTGGCGTGTAGTTCGGGGCTGATCCCTCACCTTCCTCATGTTCATTGATGCTCCATGAGGTGAGATCTTGCATGGAGCCCCAGATCAAGGGAGATTGACCATCATCTTGAACTTATTCCATTTTCTAATAATTGCGCCAACAGTTGTTGCCTTCTCACCAAGCTGCTTGCCTATTGTCCTGTAGCCCATCCCAGCCTTGTGCAGGTCTACAATTTTATCCCTGATGTCCTTACACAGCTCTCTGGTCTTGGCCATTGTGGAGACGTTGGAGTCGTTTGATTGACTGTGTGGACAGGTGTCTTTTATACAGGTAACGAGTTCAAACAGGTGCAGTTAATACAGGTAATGAGTGGAGAACAGGAGGGCTTCTTAAAGAAAATCAAACAGGGCCCGGTTCCCCAAAACGTTCTTATCGCTAAGTAAGAACTACTTAGCGATAAGAACGTTTTGGGGAACCGGGCCCAGGTTTGTGAGAGCTGGAATTCTTACTGGTTGGTAGGTGATCAAATACTTGTCATGCGATAAAATGCAAATGAATTATTTAAAAATCATACAATGTGATATTCTGGATTTTTGTTTTAGATTCCGTCTCTCACAGTTGAAGTGTACCTATGATACAATTATAGACCTCTGCATGCTTTGTAAGTAGGAAAACCTGCAAAATCTGCAGTGTATCAAATACTTGTTCTCCCCACTGTATATATATATATATTGTTACATTTAAAACTGTATTTCTTTGCAATATAATTTCAACTGTATTTCTTTGCAATACATTTTCTTTTTTGACCTAGTTACAAAACTGGCAGAATCTGGTGTTAGTGAGGTGGGAAAATAGCAGGTCTTATCTAATATGGCCATCATGGTTTCATCATGTCTCAATGCTCTGAGAACCATATTTTGTTTCTACAGAGATTACAGCAAAAAAAGGTTTAAGGTTTATCAGTGACTGTCCTTGCAGATCAACATGAGCTTATAATACTGTGTGAATGGCAACAAGAGTCCAGTCTGTACATTCAACTACAAAACCTCCTACCATATATGTGTGTCCCTGTGTGTATCAGTGTTTCTGTTTGGCGGGTGTTGACCAAACTCCAGGAAGCTAATACTGCCTTGAAGCCTGTATGTGTCTGTCTGCCTGCCTGTCTACATATTATTTTTTACTACAATAGGGGTGGTGTTGGGGGGGAGGCAGAGATAGAGAGAATAGATATGGGGGGGGTGTATTCCTGTCCTGTCTCTTTCAAATGGTTCAGATTCAACCAGCAGTGTGTGTGCGTGAGTATGTGTGTGCGTGAGTATGTGTGTGCGTGCATATGTGTGTGTTTAAGAAACGTGCAGAACACCTGTGACAAAAATAACTGGTTGAATTGGTGTTACTTTAAAAAAAAAAGTTTATTCTTTTCATACGTGAAACCTAGATAGGTAACTAGTAAAATACTAGGCCCAAGTTATAACAACTGAGAGACAAAACAGACTATGAAAAACCATAGCAGCCGGCCAAATGGATCCCTGAAGGATCACATTCACAAGGAAATAAAGGTTATATTGACTGATTATATCATCGTTGGCAACTGGTTTTAAAAAGTTTGTTGTTGAGCCAGGAGTGTACCTGAAACTTGTGTACGATGTAGGTGCCGATTTGTGCCCTCAGTCATCAAAACCACTGACATTCAAACTTGGAATTTCATGGGTAATGACGTGTCAGTTATTTTGTTATAGACTCACAAATAAAAAACATATTACACAATATGGGAGGTTAAACGTACAATATGTAGTTTTTGGCCGCTAGGGGTCTCTCAATCAAAAGAATAGCAAAAGATTTACTTGGATGACGTCAGGAAGTAGCGTGGGATCATGAGTTTTGTCAATATCAACCTTCCAATATAGCGTCTTCTGCAGAAAAAATGTTCACTGACAAAGTAATGTAGCCTATCGTTAAAAATATTATAACTTTATTCACGTTGTTTTGCGCTTCCCTGAAACTTAAGAGCAACTAGAGCAGTCAAAGATTATATGACGCCATTGACTGAAGACAAAATGAAATGTCCCGTGTCGAATTATATTATATATTCGAATTATATTACCGATTTATCTGGGTTTGAAAGTTGGTAGAAACATTTAGGATAATGTAAGTGCACAACTAAGAAAAATATATAATAGACTATGTATAGTGATGTTTGCTTTTTTAATGCAAAGTACGTCTTTTGTTATTGTTTTGGAAAACGATATTGTACCTTTAAAAAACATTTATTTTGTTCATATAAAAAGTCACATATTGCAACATTAAAACTTTTCCACGTAATTGTATAAACATTACATCTTTTCTAACAAAAGACGTTTTGCCTCATTGGAGTTTTAGGGGTTGAAAAGTGTTCTCCAGGCTGATTCAAAATTTAGGGAGGACCTCATATGACATCGGAAGTGTACATGAGTATAGGCCTCAGTTTTTAATCAAATCTAATCATACACCTAACCTTAACCTTAACCACACTGGAGTGTTAAAATGTAGCTAATCCTGTGGTATATATATATATATATATCGTAATTATCAATCTAAAGTACATTTAATGTGAGAACCGCCTTCTGTTTTGAATCAACCAATCAAATATTTTCCGCATCCAAGGCAGCTCTGCCTGGAAACACTTTTCATTAACTTAGACTCAACCCTTTAAATTTTGGATCAAACTTTATATCAGCTTAGTGTCGGAGCTGAAACAAGAGAAAGAGCCCTCCCCTTTAAATCGACGCACACCCCTTTAAGCCTGTATCGCTTCGGCTTGCTGCTGGAGGTGACTGTATGGTTTGTGGTTGTGTTTAGGTCTGGCCGTGGTGTTGACAATACCACATTGCGTATGAAATGGGAATGCTGAAGAAATGGCTTTAAAACGAATACTTCCTACGTTGCTGGCCCTGTTTGGGTTACTAGCAATCAGCGATGGTAAGAGACGTTTACAATGTGGTCTATTCGGCTTCTTTCTTCGTGTGTTTTTTGTTTGTTTGACGGGAGCGTGCCTTGGCTGGCATCGCCTGTCGATCATAATGGCGCTGCTTGTCTGGTGTTTGTAAACCACGGTTAGATAGCTAACATTGTTAGCTACATCACAAGTAAACACATTAAAGTATCTAGCTAGTCACATAGCTAACGTGGGATGCTTTCTGAACACGTTTGAATAACACTGCCGGGTGAACGCGGCCCTTTTATTTCTGTTGTCCAGACATCTGGCAAATACTAAATTACCTTCTGGATTATCGTGTAAATGCTGCTATCTGAGTTCGAGAGGTAACGTGCTAACTAACAGAGCATGCGTCTGGCGCGAGGTAGGTATCTAACGTTGATTAAACGTTAATTTGTTAATCGGGTGTTGACGAAAGAATCAATGTTGTTCGCTATCTGTTACTGTTGCATATATTTTGACATTAATCGGCTAGCTACGGTTTGTGTCTTGATAATCCAGGCCCCACGTTTATGTTGATGTTACTGTTATCGCTGTGCGCCTGTTAAGCTGTATTGTTTACAAAATATTCTAGTGGCGGTTGTGTGTTGGTTTTGGGGGGGTGCATTTGTTCTCCTACAGATAACAAGACCGTGTATTACACATTTACATGGCTAAACGGTCAAATGTGTAGATTAAACCAAGATATCATGATATATCAATCCAGTTCATTGTTTTTTTTTTCAAAAAGCAGATGGACTGTGAATTTATTAAGGCAGTTTTTTGACCAACACTATATAAAGCAAGTAGAATTTGGCAGGTTGTGTATACTGATGGCCAATTCACCGACCCAGACAGGAGTCAGAGTTGAAGTCTGGATGCTTTATTATGGAAATGTGGCGAATGGGGTCTTTTCAGGTTGCTGCTGTGCGGAGCAGCTGATGACCCGATCCAAGGCATAGCCTAATGCATGAATACATCTGTAGTGGAATTTGGTTTTAGCTGCTCTCTAGACGTCTTTGTGTGTTAAGTAAACACAATCTACAACTGTTAAAAGAGATGCAGTTTCTTATCATAAGGCACCGTGATTGGATCTAATGAAATAAAGACATATCCGGAAGTTGGGAGAGCGTGTAGTTATTTTCATTCTCTAATTTTTGCATGCAAATGCATTTACACTTGTTGCAACTTGCCACTGACATTTTTTTTAATGGACAGACTGTGAAAAAAGCTAAGTTCCAGTGTTATTACCTGCAGCCAGCAAATCCCGTTCGTTTGACTGTGTTAATACTGAAGGATTATACCAGTGAATTCCTCCTTTATTTGGCCGGAGACGGATAAAATCATGGTGTGGTTTTTTGTTGGTTTACAGCGTTGAACTGATTCAGGGGTTGGTTGTGAGGTGAGAGTAGGCTTGACATGGTTAGCAGGGGTAGGCTAAGGGATGCAGCACTGAGCCTAATCTCTGGGACTGTCTCCGCAGTGAGCAAGAGCGATAGACTGGGTAAATGACAGCGATGATTGTCTGCGATGCTTCTGTGTTGGCCGATCCACTGCATTAACCAAACATCACACTTAAGTGCACTGTACTTTTTTCTAGTACCAGTGAGGGGGGAAGGTGTTGATGGTGTTTGTCAGACCAGGCACACAGACTGGTGGTGAAGGGTTTGTCCAGCTGGTCTCAGGCTTCTGTGAGAAGAATGGGGCTCCACACAGATCTAAATGGAGTCAGTTTTGTCCTACATCAGGCGTGCTAACTCCTGCTCCTGGAGAGCTACCTTTCTGTAGGTTTTCAATCCAACCCTAATTTAGCACACTTGATTCTAGCTAGCCAGAAGAAAAGCTTAATTGCGATGTTCACAATGGATTGTGAACTCCTCCCCTATTGCCTTGCAAGCTGAAACTTAAGCTACTTTAGTTAGTAAAGTCAAAATATTTTGTATTGATGGGAGAAAATCAAAATATTCCATATTGCAGTGTTATTTTCAATATTATAAACTGAGTGCTTTAAACCATGAATAGGGCCCTATACAATCTTTTTTGGCCAATTTTATTTTCTTCCAAATTCTTTTGGCCATTTTTTTATTTCCACTTCAAATTAAATCTGCATAAGTATTTCTCATGTTAATACTTGCTTTATAAAAATACAATGACTTTGCTTACAGCGTAACAAGAAAGTAATATTTAATCAGAAATCTGTTTAAGTGGAAAAATGACATACATATATTTATAATTATTATAAGCGCATTCATCTGGAAAGAGCCATGACCTAATTCTGTAGCACCAGCGCTAGCTCGACCCTGCTCTCCCTGAGTGATAGCTGCCTGAGCAAGGCAGTCAAATCATTTCTTTAAGTGGTTTCTTTATTGACCTAGCCTGGTTAACACCAGACCCTTCTCAGTTTTGACTGAGAGCGGGTCTGGCAAGGTTCATTCACAGCCCATTTCCAAAGGAGCGTCACCAACGGACGCCACTCAAATGCCTCTCATATTTGGGTATCAGTCTTGCCGAATCGAGTCGGTAAGACCGCGACAACATATTTTTTTAGATATGGAGGCTTCGAGTGTTCTTTGCTTGGTTTTTAACAAAAAGGAACATTCAAATTGCTTAAAACAGATGCGATAACTGATTCGAGCTAGGGATATTAGGGATGTTCTATTGCAGCAGCCATCGTTGTTATTTTCTGCTTCAACCAATGATCGTATAATGCCCGCCACAACTGTTGTGATTGGTGACTCGATTTGGAAAAATTAGAAATGGGTTTGAATGTGCTCTTGGCCAGACTGACTTGCAGAGCAAATCTAAATTTGCCGGAAGTCCGTCAGGGTTCTCCCAGGCTATTATTGACCCCCTTTAAATAGTACAGTCATGCTTTTGGATTACCATATTGGTTTGTTTTCCGTTGATATACATCTGAAAAGGTGTCCTCATTTTATATTCATGGTCTATAATACAACAACAAGAGATGGGAGAAGGTAAAAAACTGCGCGAAGGAAGACAACGCTGAACTTGGCTCCACATTCGCCTCCAGTTCTCCTTAAATTTCACATACTACAGCTCCTCCCCTTACCAGTGGTACCCCATATGTCCATATCTACTGTGGAATTATAGAGAAAAGGTTTTACCCAACAATCTACATTTTGACAATGTTATTGCAACAATTCCTGAATTTGGACTGCCCCCTATTGGCCAAATATGGTTTCCTGTTGAATCTGTCCCCTGATTCACATACTACAGCTCCTCACGTTTCCATTGATACCCCACATGTCCAAATTTACTGTGGAAATCACAAGAAATTGCTGAAACAGGGATTTTTTTAAGGTGGAAGTGAAACTTAAGAAGAACCGGAGGCGAATGTGGAGCCATGTTCAGCGTCATCGAAGGAAGATGTGTTTATTATGATAGGTGAGTGGGGCACATGTGAGTAGGGCAACTATGGAGTTAAATCTGCATGTTGTGACAAGAAATCTAACAATATTAAAAGAACATTTCCAGCGCAACAAGTTTCTATATAAAAAGGTTTACTACGACTTATCTACTGAACAACTACAACATTTGTTTTAGAATAGCTTGTTTTATAGTGTTGAGTAAACAAAGTGAAGATGACAAGAGCCAAACCAAGGAAAGATATAATCGTACACAGCACAGGACTGAAAAAGCAAGATCAATGGAGATTTCCATTCAACTTGATTATTTAGTCCAGGACTAGGCTTAATTTGTGTCTGCGAAACTAGCCCATTAGGTTTGCATTGTAATGCACATGTGTAATTATTATGTACATTTATTCTTTGAAATGCATTTATTAAATCTCATGTGGTAATGATTCATCACATTTTAAATCTGTTACACAGTAAATATTGAACTGATATTTGACTTAAATGAAATTGCATATGTCAGAAAAATCGCAATTAGATAATTCCAGAAATCGTTTAGCTCTAGTAAATACCATAGTTGCTTAGCTGGAAGTGCTTTATGACGTTTGAACAATATGATA
Source organism: Umbra pygmaea (assembly GCA_016801145.1). Taxonomy (NCBI): domain Eukaryota; kingdom Metazoa; phylum Chordata; class Actinopteri; order Esociformes; family Umbridae; genus Umbra; species Umbra pygmaea. Next base: position 4,063 of record JACXGM010027411.1, on the reverse strand, counting down.
GAACATATACCTTATTCTCACTTGCTATATTGTTTAACAATATAACAACATTGCTTAACACTACATCAATATTGTCGAATTGCGATAGACAACATAATATTGATGACTCCTATTATCATTCCAGTTTTACCAGTCTTGAGACAGTATTCCTTTGGTCGTCAAGACTTGTCAATGGTTGTCTCGTGTTGATGGCGTCATTGTATCGTGACAGTCATTTGTCAGGTTTTTTTAAGACTTTGTGCCTTTGTGACGTAACTGTGTGCCTGAATACTGAATTTGAAAAAAGCAGCAATGTGATATGAGGGCTGTGTTATCCAGACAAACTGCCGCGAGGCAGGGAAGGGCTTGTCTACATCCCACTCTCAATCCGTCTCCCTTGTTCTTTTTCTTGCTTTCCTCTGATCTCCTCTGTCTTCTGTCTATCTCCTGCTGTCTGTCTTTATCTCCCCTCTGACAAAGCCTAAAGCGGATCTGTCTTTCCCACGGCAGATGTCTGTCTGCTCTGGGTTATCTCTACTCACTTGTGCTTTCTCCTTTGGTTCTCTCTGCTAGTGACCTATACAGGGGTATTTTAACTGTTGGTTCCTTGTTCTACCTCATTGTACCCACCTGGTATCCCGGGTCCAGTATGTCCCTGATTAGAGCAACCCTATGAAGAAAGAATCTGTGTGGAACTGGCTTTGAGGTCCTGGGTTGAGGGCTATTATTGGGCAATCTGCTTAGTGGGGCTATTTCCTTGTTGCAGAAGAAAGCTTTGGGATTTATGGGTTCAATGTCCTGTTTGATTTCTAAAGGTCTGCCCCTTGTAACCACTGGAAACCAAACTGGAACACTTCTGCTGTCCAGTGAACACGAGTTAATTAGAGAGAAAATGAAAAGTCCAGAAATTCTTTGGCTGAACTGTAAACAGAATTTGATTGAGCAACTGAACTAAATCTGAAGGTGCTGCTGTGTGTACAACAGTATGCCCCATGACATGTTTCATGTACTAATGATGTTATTGAAATAAAAGGATGTGAATCAACTCACACTCCCAACATGTTCACTCTTGTCCACCAGATCACAGCCTGGGGAATCTACAGAATTAGAGCTGCTTGGGAATCGTGTGTTTGTTTGTGTGTGTGTGTGTGTGTGTTTGTGTGTGTGTGTGTGCTACTAACGACCCGGGCCTCTCTAATAACCTCTATTCAATCTGCCCATAGAGCCCCGGAGGCTTCAGGGACTAATTTCAGCCGCAGACAGTCTGGCCCCTCACTGACCTGCGGACATGATCGCTATGGTATCATATATACAGACAGAACAAGAAGAAAGGGACTTCTTTAGTCCTATTAGGTAGCTGCTCTCTAAATGTATGTTCGGATGTCACGGCTGGAATGTAAGTGACCACCAAAGTGTGTATGGTCATAGTACAGTAGACAGGGGTTCCTCATCTACACTGGTGCTTAATCTTCTAAACAGTTTTGGCAGGGTCACCACTGACTTAGGTATTGAAATCCTGAACTAGCAATGCCCAGTACTAACATTGGTTTTGTTATGACCGCCAAGTAAGGCCGTGGGTGACAGCTGGATGTTGAACATTGCTGTCTTGTGCTCTAGTGACTTTGTGGTGGGTTGGTCTCCTGCTACCTCAATTGTGGTTGTTGGTCTGGGAATGAGGTTGCCTCCAACAGGTTTGCTGATTTTAACATTCTGGTTTAGCACTTATGGCTTGGTGTAAGGTAGAGGGCACATTTCAATCTTTGACTTTCTCACCAGCTGTACCGACAAGGCCCTAATCACAAGTTGAATATTGCAAAGATTTTGGAGTGGGGGATAAAGTATTTTATTATTATTTTAAGTTTGTGTCACCAGCACATGATTTGGTAACACCCCTGAATGTGTGTGTGTGTGTGTGTGTGTGTGTCAGCGGGCTGATTATTATCGGCAGATATTAGGCATTTTCCAAACTATCGGTATCGGCCGTTATAATGGCCGATACCGATAGTTTGAAAAAATAGCCAACTCAATTGCACTTAACACCAATTCAATGTGAAGTGCCAACACATTTACAACATGGCCTAAAACTAAATTTTGGTCACTCACTGGCAGGTAGACACATTTTGTATCTTTTTTATGTTTGACAAAATGTTTTCAAATGTATGTATTCCGAGTTAGAAATAACATGGTATACTACTGCATTTCTGTTCAGTTTTGCAACTGAGAAAAAACATTTTTAGCTACCGCTTTAATGTTACCATGGTAACGGAGTTCCATCTGTCACTTGCTGGCACTTATCAGTGTAACCACCGGGAGAGTGCACAACTATTAACATTAGCGATCCATCTACTGTAGTACTGAAGAGCAATACTATGTTTGAGAACCTAAAGTTAAATTTAGGGCATGCATCACAAACACACCGAACACACACCAAACAAACTACAATGCACTGTGTTCTGACACCTTTCTATCAGAACCAGCATTAACTTTTTCAGCAATTTGAGTTACAGTAGCTTGTCTGTTGGATCGGGCCATGCGGGCATCAATGAGCTTTGGCAACACATGACCCTGTCGCTTGTTCACCGCTTTTCTTTCCTTGGACCACTTTTAATAGGTACTGACCACTGCAGACCAGGAACTATCCACAAGAGCTGCAGTTTAGGAGATGCTCTGACCCAGTCATCTGGCCATCACAATTTGGCCCTTGTCAAAGTCACTCAAATCCTTACATTTGCCCATTTTTCCTACTTCTATTACATCAACTTTGAGGACAAAATAAAGAACAAGGAAAAATTGGGATCATGGATGCAAACGATTAACAGTGTAAGTCGAAAAGCCAAGAAAATAGGTCGTAGTCTGGAGCCCTGCATTGAACACTCCCCATTAGCAAATTCTCTTGTCCGGGCAAAGTTCATACTTTCACATGTCCCCTGTGGGAATTGAACACACAACCCTTGGTGCAGCCTACATTGTTCTCCACCAACTGAGCCACACCTTCATCCAGCACTCCTGTTATCCAATCCTGAAAGGTGTTCACTGATGGGAGAGCACGAGTGGAGCTGCATTTCAGCTGGAGGGTTCGGCAGATGGTGAGGTTGCCTCTGAAATCAGATGTAATCTGACCCTGAGATGGAGACAGGGTCAAGCCCCCCCACCCTGGTATTGATTGGGGCTGAAGTGTGTTTTCTGTGTGTGTGTGTTGTCCATTTTGTGGCGTCTGCATGTCTTGATCAGCGTCTGTCTGGTACCTTAGCCGTCGGTCTGGTACCTTAGCCGTCGGTCTGGTACCTTAGCCGTCGGTCTGGTACCTTAGCCGTCGGTCTGGTACCTTAGCCGTCGGTCTGGTACCTTGCTGTATGACTTTTATTTCAGTCAGAGCAGTTTGCATCATGTCGCTCACACCCGCACTTGATCGGCTCTGCGCTCTTTGAGCCGCCAACGTTTTCGTTGCTACGTCAACATTCCATCGTCTGCCAAACAGGCTTACACATTTTCCAATGACATCATTAGACTCACTCTGTATGACACACGAAAGTGCAGTTAGTCAGCTACACACACACACACAGATGTTTCTCTTTCCATTTTTGTGAGGACCAGGACACCAGAAATCCATGTCCCCTATCTTAACCTTAACCTCATTGACCTGAACACTGTCTAAACTTATCCTAATGCCTAAACATAATGCTTATATCTAAAATTAACCCACATTCTAACATCATCCCTGATTGTACTGTTTGCCCTGAACATACCCTCAAAATCTACAGGCCAAAATACATTGCTTAGTACCTGACAAAAATCTGCCCCTGTCTTTGTGGGGACTTCTGTACACCACTTGTATTGTTAGACCTGGAACACCCCCTTTTCACAGAATTTCTCTCTCAAAGATATCAATTATTTTATTAATCTCCTTCTATATGGCCTCTTACACTCTATCTAGAGCACTGCTGTTAGCACAGTGTTCAGTAGCACCGTGTCCTCTGTCTAGAGCACTGCTGTTAGCACAGTGTTCAGTAGCACCGTGTCCTCTGTCTAGAGCACTGCTGTTAGCACAGTGTTCAGTAGCACCGTGTCCTCTGTCTAGAGCACT
>JACXGM010027410.1:0-14494 GCA_016801145.1 Umbra pygmaea | reverse complement strand
CAAGACAATCTCCTGAACTCCAAACTGAATGTCAGAATGGGAAAGAAAGGTGATTTAAGCAATTTTGAGTGTGGCATGGTTGTTGGTGCCAGACGGGCCGGTCTGAGTATTTCACAATCTGCTCAGTTACTGGGATTTTCACGCACAACCATTTCTAGGGTTTACAAAGAATGGTGTGAAAAGGGAAAAACATCCAGTAGGCTTAATTAGGCACTTCCCAAAACTTGTGAACTCATCAAGTAACTGAAAAGTAATCCTAAAAGTAACTTTGCCCAACACTGCAACCGAGGTATTAAGCAAAGCATTTGTGAAGCCACAACATGCACAACCTTGAAGCAGATGGGCTACAACAGCAGAAGACCCCACCAGGTACCACTCATCTCCACTACAAATAGGAAAAAGAGGCTACAATTTGCAAGATCACACCAAAATTGGACAGTTGAAGACAGGAAACATGTTGCCTGGTCTGGTGAGTCTTGATTTCTGTTGAGAAATTCAGATAGTAGAGTCAGAATTTGGCGTAAACAGAATGAGAACATGGATCCATCATGCCTTGTTACCAATGTGCAGGCTGGTGGTGGTGGTGTAATGGTTTGGGGGATGTTTTCTTGGCACACTTTAGGCCCCTTAGTGCCAATTGGGCATCATTTAAATGCCACGGCCTACCTGAGCATTGTTTCTGACCATGTCCATCCCTTTATGGCCACCATGTACCCATCCTCTGACGGCTACTTCCAGCAGGATCAAGCACCATGTCACAAAGCTTGAATCGTTTCAAATTGGTTTCTTGAAAATGACAATGAGTTCACTGTACTTGTACTGTACTGTAAAATGGCCCCCACAGTCACCAGATCTCAACCCAATAGAGCCTCTTTTGGGATGTGGTGGAACGGGTGCTTCGTGCCCTGGATGTGCATCCCACAAATCTCCATCAACTGCAAGATGCTATCCTTTCAATTTGGGCCAACATTTCTAAAGAATGCTTTCAGCACCTTGTTGAATCAATGCCACGTAGAATTAAGGCAGTTCTGAAGGTGAAAGGGGGTCAAACACAGTATTAGTATGGTGTTCCTAATAATACTTTAGGTAAGTGTACATGAGCTTATTTACAAACAGGAGAGCAGACGGAGGCCAGAGTCAGTGGACGAGGAACCTGGAGCAGTGGCCCCGGGAGACCAGGTCTACACCAGAGTCTTTAGAAAGAGGTGGAACAAGCCAAGACGGGAGGGTCCCTACAAGGTAGTCTAGGCTACCCCCACATCAGTGCGAGTAGAGGGCAGTGAAACCTGGTATCACCTCTACCATTGCACCAAGGTCCCACAACGAGCAGGGCCAGGTCTAGCTCAACAGCATCAACAGCATGAGGATGAAGAAGGTTCTGACATTCCAATCGGAGATGAGGAGCAAGCGAGGAAGAGCCGGTACCCCCCTGCAACAGCCGAGGAATCGATGTGACCTGGGGAAGGGACGTCGACCAGAGGAATGGGTGGCCATGATGGCCGGAATGATGGTCAGCCTGCTGCTGATCAGTCTCGGGATATGGCTGATGACATCAATCTTGGGAGAAATGTGGCAGGAGGAGAAAGGTAACTCCCTGCCAGTGCCCCAACAGAACTCCCAAGGGAAACTCCCACAAGTGAAACTCAAACAGGAGCAGGTCCACAAATACTTGACTCAAACGAGTTCCCCACCATCACCATGGCAGGGCCTAGGGTTGCCAAAACATGAGCCAAGCTTTTGTTTGAGAAGGAGATACCCAAGATAACATTAAGGGAAAGTGTAGTCCAGACAGCAAGGAGAGATCTGAGGGCAGTAAATGCATGGAGTTTGCTGGAAGCAAGAGGGGAGGCTGTTTCCAGCAAAAGAAAGAGGTGAGAAACAAAGGGCAATCACAGTGAATACTTAGGATAGGGAAATTTTGTTTAGTTGGGCAGACAGCACTGAGGATGTTCAAGCCACATGGACAAGAGGTAAGTGTATAATTAATGTAGCAGAAATAAAATGTAAATGGGATATAGGGGTTAAGCACAACACTCAAAAACAAGGATGGTTTTAGAAGTGGTCATACAAGATTTCCGGACGGAAATCATCAGCTTGACTGAAGCCAGAGTGAGGAATGCTAAGGTGAGGATACAGAAATGGCGGTCATGCCAGCACTAGCGTTAACAGTAAGAGGGCCAGTACCCAGACCAAGCAAGAATTAGCCCCAAAATCCACAGCGGTGAGAAAATGGATTCCTGCACCCACAGAAGTGCAGGCATTAATACAAATGCATACTGAAGAAACAATACCTGACAAAGGAGATAAGCACCTTCGCACAGCTGAGAGGTATAATTGGTACAAATGGGCTCAATATACCTCCAGGCCACAGGCTCAATCTCAGTTGGACATTTTTCGAGATGAAAAACCCTAATTAGGGAGAACTAACAATGATACAATCAGAACAGGGTTTTACCCTAACCCAAAGGAAGGGAACAAAAAGTGTTTACGTAGAACAAGAACAGACGATAGCTGATATATTTTTGATGTGTATGAAGACAGCTACGACCTATGTTACCACGAAGATGGTCAGGGACATGTAGTTAGAAGTTGCTCATGATGTAACCATAGTACCGCTTTCTCTCAAGTGGAAGAAAGATCAACAAAGAGAGTGTAAAGTTCATAGACACCAGATCCACAAGTTACACTTGATGCTATAGGATAGCCACAAGGTATTCACTATAAGTATAAATCTTGAAGTGAAATCATTGCAGGTTTCAATATTGGTATGAATTACAGCAGCTAAAAATACTGAATGGATTAACTACATTTACTATAATCGGCGCCATACAAGTCCCAGGTAACTCGATTAAATTAAATAATAAAGACTCTGAAATGATTGCTTTCACAACATTATTAGCTAGACACAGGATTTTACTATTGTGGAAATCCTGTCGGCCCCCCTTAGCTTCCCAGTGGCTAACTGATGTCCTATTTTTTATTTAAATTGGAGAAAATTAAGTACTCCTTAAAGGGATCAAACTCTAAATTCTCTGACAAATGGAAGTCATTTATCTCATATTTTAACAGTTTGCAGAGGCTTCCAACAGATTTTCCTTAAACCAAGTTAGTATTAATCTTACTACTGTAAATTAGATATAAATGTATGTCCGTGTGATGTGTTTTCGCCTGGCTGTTTTGTGTGGGGTTTGGGGGTAGGGGAATTGGGTGGAGTGGATATAGAGGAGGGAAGGGGGGGCATGGGGAAGAAAATGTACCTTTTTTTGTCATCATTGCTGTATATGTTATAAATAAATATATTTAAAAAAAATAGATGTAGCCTGTAAAGTTTTCACTATGTAAGGTACAAGTCAGTCATCTCAGCTGTTATGTCTGAAGATGATGCAATTTCTGTTCAGGACAAAATTCTAATCACTGAGATGGTTGGACGTGTGTGTGTACCTGCAGAATCAACAGGTGTTGGGGTGCAGATGACTCAGTGGGTATGGAGTCAGACTTGTAGTCAGAAGGTTGCCAGTTCGATTCCCGACTGAGCCAAATGTTGTTGTGTCCTTGGGCAAGACACTTTACCCTAATTGCTCCCAGGTCGCTGCTGTAAATAAGAAATTGTTCTTAGTCAACTTACCTGGTTAAATAAAGGTAAAAAAAAAAGAAGGTGTAATTATGTAAATATAACACAGCATAGAGATTTTACTATCACAGAAAAGTCATTCTAGATATTCATCAATCAGCCTTCTGCTGGACAGTGAAATATCCGATCACAAGAACTGCTGCCTGGATTTATCCTATAAAAAGAGGGGAACAGATTTTTTTCTTCCACAAGAATCACTCACATACATGTTTGTTTACCTGCCTACCCTACAGTACCTTAGGTGTGTGTTAAATAGATACCCCCTTCCCCCAGGTCTGACACCGCCATGGCAGACACCTGCATCTCACTGTGCAAGAGATGGGTGAAGGTGAGGAATCGCATTCATAACCTGTAGAATAGCACATTTTGTGTTTGTGATCAACCATAACTTTTGTGTGGGCTGGAGGGTTTGACAGGGTATCCACTATATTAATCTATATTTTCTCCTTTTCTTTTTAATATGTATATGAATGATTTGTCTTTCATTTTAAATGCATGTGGTACAGGTTGTAGGGTTGGTGACTCACTAATTAATCACCTTATGTAAGCTGATGATTTGGTCTCCAACAGCTTCTGAGAATATCCACACAGTATGGTGCTGATTTTGACATAAAATACAATGCTAAAAAGAGTAAGATCATGTTAATCAGAAGTAGAGAAGACAGACAGTTAACATTCCCTGACTTCTATCTGTCTGGTACTGCACTTGGGGTATGCAGTGAGATTACATATCTGGGACATATTACTGCAAATGACCTGTCTGCTGACAAAGTTATCTATAGGCAGCGTCGGAAGCTGTATGCTCAAGCGAACATGCTGTGTCGTATGTTTAGCATGTGCTCTGTATCTGTGAAGATCTCACTCTTTAGAGCATATTGTACACCTCTGTATACTGCCTACCTGTGGTGTCAGTAAAAGCAAGTCAGCATTAGAAAACTCATAGTGGCTTATAATGACAGCATGTTGCTGCTGCTGAGAGCTCCACGAAGCTCCAGTGCAAGCCACATGTTTGTCAGTGTTGGGGCACCTACCTGCTCTGCTGTTTTACTTAACCTGATGTATAGATTTATGTGTAGGGTTTCTAAGTCAGGAAATTATTTAATCTTTGTTTTGGCTAACCCTGTATGCAGTTCTGTAAGATTTTCTTCCAGATTGTGAAATCATTGGGGAACATGTCTGTATGTTAGACACTGAACATTGTGGATGTTTTTATTCTGTGTGTTTCTCATTGTTATATGGACCCCTCTGGGTCTGAAAAAATAAAATAAAATTTAAAACCTCCTTAAATTATAGTAATACCCCAAACCTCCAGCATGGGCAGCACAAATTGGCATAGCACTTCCCGGGATTTGGGATAGATAAATCAGATTATCGACCCTGCCACATCGCTCTCCAGCGACTCCTTGTGTGCACATCGGGTGCCTGCAAAGTCAATCACTGAAATATAGTTGATGAATGTAATTATCCCATGCACAAGCCGATTCTTATCGCACTGCTGCTTATGAATAAAGCATGAGCAGGAAGGCTTCCGTGTTGGATGAGCAGTGTGATAAGATTTGGCCATCTTGGCGACATGTGGTTGGATTATCCATGAGAGCGCCCCTCACCATCTCGTATCTGTCCAAGGAGTTGCGAAGCTGCCGACAAGAACAATTGGGAGGGAAAATCAAAGCAATTATTTTTTCTTTTTACAGTATTTTGTCTGCCAGACTTCAGCCCATTATAACCACTGTCAACCATCAGCCCTTATAAGCGCAACATTGCGTTTGTAATAGTACTGTTTGTTTATTTTTCTTTAGGCCACAGAAAGGGATCTGTGAAATTTCAATGATGTGGATGTGAAGGCTTTCTCCACCCAACAGCTTATATGATTCCTCTCTCTGGTCCTGCAAGAGGTACTGTAGGCTAGTTGCAATGTCATTCACCAGTCACCTTAGTAACCTTCCAGAAGTCATGTAACGCTGACCAATGCATTTCTACTTCACAGAAGACTCAACAATAAAAAAAAACTGTAATCAGCTTCCGGTGAGTATTTAATAGGGTTTGTCAAGTTACTGTAGCCCTCTTGTCTTTTAGACAACTGCCTTTGCTTATTGTTGCCAATCTTCTTCAGGTGGCTGCGGCTTTATGTTCGGTCCAAGTGGGAAGATACCATTGTTATGGCACTGAAAATGATGACAGTACAGGGGAGGATGAAATACATGCGGCCACTCTTCAGGTAACAGCAACACTTTCTCAGTTGTAAAACCCCCATGCCTTGTACTTTCTTTTGGGAAACATTGTTGTGTGTGGTATTTATTTTATTAACCTGGTGGGGCCTGAAATTCTTAGGATAAACAAAGACTTGTATTTAGCTGATGCTCACAATTAAAACGCTACTTCACAATTAGGGTTAAGGGTAGGTTTTTGGGACTTGGTTAGAGGTTTAAAAAGAGGATTTTTAATAACTTTGGTGGTGGTTGGAATATAAATTTTTAAAATTTGTGTTTTTCTAACTTTCTGTTAGAGAGGTGTATAACTTCGAAAAGTACCACGAGGAAGCAATGTGTGTGTGTATGTGGCTCACTGGGTGTAACGATAGGACTCCGTTTGAAGAAATAAGAGTTATTTAATGGAATATATAAACTAAAGCAATACAACAAATAGGCAGATGGATCCAAAAGGGCTGAAGTACAATACACAGGGCTTAGGCTAGGTCAGGTAGCAGGGTCAGTAACAAGTGGACTCAGGCAGGGGTAAACAAGTGCAGGGCTTGGCGTGGTCGGGAGGCAGAGGTCAAAACCAGAAAGGCACAGCCAGAAGTACTTAATCAGAAGTACTTAATCAAGGAGCATAATCAGGTCACAGGCAGCAATGGTCAAAGCAAGGGTAGAATCAGGCAACAGTACAAAACACTAGGTGATCTCGAGAGTAGAAAAACAAACACTGGTCAATACAGAGGTAATTCAGGAATACAATGTAGAATGCTCAGTAGCTTTGAGGGCAATACCTCGCAATGAGGATGTGTGTTTGTCATGGTTATATACAGGTCCGTCTCAAAAAATTAGCATATTGTGATTCTTTAAGATAGGAATTTGGGGTTTTCATGAGCTGTATGCCAAAATCATCAGTATTAAAACAATAAATGACCTGAAATATTTCAGTTGGTGTGCAATGAATCTAAAATATATGAAAGTTTAATTTTTTACCTTACATTATGGAAAATAATGAACTTTATCACAATATGCACATTTTTTGAGAAGGACCTGTACTGTGGAGAGCTGTGGCAGTTGTCAGTACTCAGGTGATTGAGCTCTGTGGTGTGTGCTGCGTTCATGAGTGTGGGGAAGTGAGGTGTTTGTGTCTTGTGAGCGTGATCTGGAATGGGTGCTGTGTTCGTGCGTGCTGGAAAATGGTGAACTATCTATGTCTCTGGTGTGGAGGCGACCTGACCTGAACGGGGAACCCTTACACTGGGAAGCCATGCATTCTGTAACGGCCAGTCTGGTGACCAATGCCCAGAAGGCATTTGAAAAAGTACCGAAATGTAACAGGAAACCCCCTTGCCAGCACTCCGAGACAGTCATCGTTATCACCGTCCAGAGCACCAGGGGAAAGCTTCATTGATGCCTAGCTTGTTATCATTTAGTGTTTCAGAATTGTTTTGTTTGCTTGTTTTTACCTCAGGGTTTGTGCTATGTCAGAGTTTGTTTTAGGGCAGGGAAGAGAACCCAAGGTTTTATCTCATCCACAATGAAAAAACTGAATCTTGTTATTTGAATAAAAATGATATCATCCTTACTTTCATTAATCGCCATGATCAGTGTCACAGTTTTGTGTGGTGTAGCAAGAGGGAGAACAGAGCAGGCGGTAGATGGTTGTTGCTTATTTTTATAATATTATAAAATATATATGCAGTTGCAGGCGAACAGCTGAAGCTAGTACACAACAAGTATACTTATCTAGCTTAATATGCTCTCACAGTGGCATAAACACTGACAGCTAACATACAAGTAAAGAGCGTACGCATAAACTTCTAAACTTCAACAACTAGTTGAAGCAAGTACACAATTAGTATACTTATTTGGCTTACTATGCTCCCACAGTGACATAAACACCGACAGCTAACATAGAAGTAAAGAGCGTATGTATAAACTTCCTAACTCCAAACACACTCTTTTCACAACTTACATTTGATATAGTTTAACTCCCGAACAGCCGTCCACACAAATAACAGATATTCAATGACCGACACCTCTCTCTAGTTTGGCCACCTTTTATAAAGAGCAAAGTAACTGGCTAATAGAACATGGCTGAACGTAATCATTAATCATCAGATCAACAAGATACCAGCCTAACCTAACCTAAACCCTATCCTAGAAATGGCCAAACCAGAGAGAGGTGTCACAAGCACTTAAAGGGTCAGTAAACATAAATAAACCAAATTACAATGCAATGCACAGTATATAGGAAATAGAAATAAACTGACATACAAACTAAACTTAAATTACACAATATTTGAATTACAGTACCACCCCCAAAGGACAAATGAGAAGGGCGGGAGGCCGAAACAACCCCCAGGACCCACAGTCAGGCCCCCATCCCCCAGTACTCACTCGGTGGTGGTTTAGCCGGGGGTCAACGCGGGCCAGACAGCCCCCCAAAAGTGGCTACAGGTAGTGACAGTGGCAGCCAGCTAGACCCCAGCACTGGTTGTGTCTTTTGGGGCCCCCGGGTCGGGCTGTGCAGAGGGCCCTGGGTCAGACTGTGCAGAAGGCCCTGGATCAGGCTGTGTAGGGGGTCCTGGGTCAGGCTGTGCAGGGGGCCCTGGATCAGGCTGTGCAGGGGGCCCTGGGTCAGGCTGTGCAGGGGGCCCTGGGTCAGGCTGTGCAGGGGGCACTGGGTCAGGCTGTGCAGAGGGCACTGGGTCAGGCTGTGCAGGGGGCTCTGGTGGCTTCAGCACTGCGGAGGGCCCGGAAAACTCCAGCACTGAGTCGTTTTCGAACTCTGGTGGCGGAGGCAGAAAGATTAACTCCTGGTCTAATGCAACTGGGTGCTCTGGAGTCGGCTGAGCACAGGCCTGGAGAAGAGCTGGCTGAGCAGGAGCCTGGAGTAGAGCTCCAGTGTAGTTGTTTGCTCAGGCTGAGAGTAGCCCTGGTATGTTCACATAGGTGGGATATATCCAAACCTGGCATAGAAGTCCCCAATAGTGGCGATAGAATCCTCCTCTCCAGCCTGTTCTCTGCCTGTCAGTCTCAAAGTCCTTTCTTTCTTTAGGTCGGTCATTCTGTCACTGTTTGGTATGTGGGGAAAGGCTGTTCGGGATATATTCTATTTAAATGTAATTTGTGAAAAGAGTTTTGTTGGAGTTTGTGTTTATGCGTACGCTCTTTACTTTTATATTATCTATAATAATAATAATAATAATAACTAGAATAAGTACAATTTCTGAGGGGATTGTGTGAAGTGTTCTGGCCGCCACTAGTAGTCCGCACGTTTCGGTACCTTACTTGTGTCTGTAGTATAAAAACTCTGGGAGTAGTGTCACTGAAGAATTTCTCCATTCATTCCTATGGGACTTTTTTTAACGCTATTATTTTGAAAACCATTTCTCGAAACCTTTCATGAAATGTCAGAAATGTTAAGGGGAACAAGCTGCACGTTTTGGTACTATCTTTTGGGTGTAGCATAAAAACTCTGGGAGCAGTAGCGCTCGGAAATTTCAGCCCCTTCATTCCTATGGGATTTTTTCGCCACAAAACGTTAATATTTCACGAATCGTTTAATGAAATCTTCCACAAAAAAATAGCAACTCGATCAGGATCAAGCCGCACGTTTTGGTACCTTACTCGTGTATGTAACTTTAAAACTCTGGGAGGAGTAGAGGGGCAAATGTTTGTGACAAGAAGTTTAATAATAATATATATGTCGGATAATAGTATGTGTTCCTTGCCAAAGGCAAGAACACTTAATAATAATAATTTGTTCAGCTTATATAGCGCTTTTCAAGAACCCAAAGTGTTTTACACACTGATGGGGAAAGCCCACCTCATCCACCACCAATGTGTAGCACCCACCTGGGTGATGCACGGCAGACATTTTGCACCAGAACGCTCACCACACATCAGCTATCTGGTGGAGAGATGAGTAGTTATATATGCCAATTTGGAAGGAGGGGGATTATTAGGTGTCCGTGATTGAGGTGAGGCCTGGTTGGGAATTTGGCCATGACACCAGGGCTAACACCCCTACTCTTACGATACGTGCTATGGGATTTTTAACGAAAGACGGCACCCTAAGCAGGGCAGATGTCCCCTTCACTGCCCTGGGGCATTGGGATTGATCTTTAGACCAGAGGGAAGAATGCCCCCTGCTGGCCCTCAAATACCACTTCCAGCAGCACTGGTCTCCCATCCAGGGACTAACCAGGCCCAACCCTGCTTAGCTTTAGAAGCAAACCAGTAGGGCAATACAGGGCTCTATGCTGCTGGCACACTGTCAGTGTTAATGCCACTGTTAGAGCATAGTAAGCTATAAAAATATACTCGTTGTGCATTCACATTTACTTGTTCACCTGCAACTGTACTAGGTTGTGGAAAGAGTGTGGTATGTGCTTGAGTTTATGCGTACACTCTTTACTTGTATGTTAGCTGTCAGTGTTTATGCCACTGTGAGAGCATAGTAAGCTATATAAGTATAGTTGTTGTGCACTCGCTTCAACTGTTCACCTGCAACTGTAATATGTATGTTCCCCAGATTGTCTACATTAAAAAAACAAGCAACAACCATCTACTGCCTGCTCTAGTCTTCCTCTCTCTACACCACACCAACCTGTGACAATCAGACTGTTGAATGTCATGTGATTTGTATTGTTTCTTCATGACTAGTGGGCCATTTCAGTCAGGCTCCTTTAGCACTCATTTAGGTGAAGACTGTGATTGAGGCCGCTAGTGTTGCCAGCCTTCCATCAAAATGATGGACAATGGAAAGTGTCCACTCCCAAAAAGTGGCCACTTAGTTTTAAAGACTTTAAAGGTCAGTGGCTACACTATTTTGTATGAGTGTTCTTTCATAGTAATGGCTGCTGTATTTTCTTACATCCCCTGGCCTAGGGTGAACTTTTTGTACAAAAAGCACAAGTAACAAATCATTACATGTGGTACAAACCTGGTCTACCACCCATAAAACACCATTCATACTGTGAAGCCTGGTAGTGGCATCATTTTATGTGGTTATTGTCATTGTTGAGTTAGAAAGGAATACACATGGAACAAAGTAAAAGAAAAAATCCTGCAGAAAACTTGAAGCCCCGGGATGGAAATTCCCCTTTTAGCTACTGAAATCCTGAGACTGAGAAAAACATGAGGCTTAAATGTTCAAACAGATCCTGGGGTAGGCATTACACTCTGTATGTATATCTATGACCTATCTGTTTAGTTGATGTTACAGTACATTACATTTACACTAAAAAGTAAATATGTTACAAATGCACATCAGCATATGTTATGATTACAGATAATCCACTATGGATGGTCTCAGGTGTAAATCTGCAAACTTCAAGTCTCCAATGGTTGTGAGTTCAAATCCTTGGAAAGCTGGACATTTTTATATGAGTAATACAGACATGGATTCATAAATAATTATTGACTTTTGTCTTTAACATGGATTTGAACTCACAACCATTGGAACTTAACTTTGTGGATTTACAGTACCATACATTTAGCTTCCCCAACAACAACACAATTTGTATATTTAAATACCATAGTTTTTAATAAGACCCCTAATTGTCTTGTGAAATGTAACATATAAAATGCAGTATAACAAGTTCAGCAAAATTGAATGTGGTCTCAGGGGTAAAGTTGGAGACAGTGTCCAGTGATTGGGATTCAAAAAAATATAAACGTTTGTGTTCTCCATGGATCTTTCCCAACATTTCCCAGTCATTCTCTATGTTAAGTCTTATTACTACGGATGTCATATATATATATATTTGGCCACTAGTTGGTATTATATTGATTTTGTGGTGCCGTAGCCTATGTCCCATGTGCGGGGTACAGGACAGTTGGCCGTCTCAGAGGAAGATGTGCACAGTTTGCAAGTAAACCATTATCTGTATCTGTTCAACCAACTAAGATATCTATATCTGTAGCTGTACTCGGAATTGGCGTGGCCTAACCCGGAAAAGTGTGTGGTCTAAATCTGAAGATTTGAATTTAAGCCTCTGAAAACAAGAGTAAGAGAACTATTTAAAATGCAGAGTTTGTGTGTGTGCTGTGCAGTCAAGCACGTAGGCTATATATAGTATATATAGTGCCTTGCGAAAGTATTCGGCCCCCTTGAACTTTTCGACCTTTTGCCACATTTCAGACTTCAAACATAAAGATATGAAACTGTAATTTTTTGTAAAGAATCAACATCAAGTGGGACACAATCATGAAGTAGAACGAAATCTTTTGGATATTTCAACATTTTTAACAAATTAAAACTGACGAATTGGGCAAGCAAAATTATTCAGCCCCTTCACTTTCAGTGCAGCAAAATCTCTCCAGAAGTTCAGTGAGGATCTCTGAATGATCCAATGTTGACCAAAATGACTACTGATGATAAATAGAATCCACCTGTGTGTAATCAAGTCTCCCTATAAATGCTCCTGCTCTGTGATAGTCTCAGAGGTCCGTTGAAAGCACAAAGAGCATCATGAAGAACAAGGAACACACCAGTCAGGTCCGAGATCCTGTTGTGGTGAAGTTTAAAGCCGGATTTGGATACAGAAAATTTCCCAAGCTTTAAACATCCCAAGGAGCACTGTGCAAGCGATAATATTAAAATGGAAGGAGTATCAGACCACTGCAAATCTACCAAGACCCGGCCGTCCCTCTAAACTTTCAACTCATACAAGGAGAAGACTGATCAGAGATGCAGCCAAGAGGCCCATGATCACTCTGGATGAACTGCAGACATCTACCGATAAGTGGGCGAGTCTGTCCACAGGACAACAATCAGTCGTAATACTGCACAAATCTGGCCTTTATGGAAGAGTGGCAAGAAGAAAGCCATTTCTGAAAGATATCCATAAAAAGTGTCGTTTAAAGTTTGCCACAAGCCACCTGGGAGACACACCAAACATGTGGAAGAAGGTGCTCTGGTCAGATGAAACCAAAATCGAACTTTTTGGCAACAATGCAAAACATTATGTTTGGCGTAAAAGCAACACAGCTCATCACCCTGAACACACCATCCCCACTGTCAAACATGGTGGTGGCAGCATCATGGTTTGGGCCTGCTTCTCTTCAGCAGGGACAAGGAAGATGGATAAAATTGATGGGAAGATGGATGGAAACCAAATACAGGACCATTCTGGAAGAATTCACCTGATGGAGTCTGCAAAAGACCTGAGACTGGGACGGAGATTTGTCTTCCAACAAGACAATGATCCAAAACATAAAGCAAAATCTACAATGAAATGGTTCACAAATAAACATATCCAGGTGTTAAAATGGCCAAGTCAAAGTCCAGACCTGAATCCAATCGAGAATCTGTGGAAAGAACTGAAAAGTGCTGTTCACAAACGCTCTCCATCCAACCTCACTGAGCTCGAGCTGTTTTGCAAGGAGGAATGGGCAAAAATTTCTGTCTCTCGATGTGCAAAACTGATAGAGACATACCCCACGCGACTTACAGCTGTAATCGCACTAAAAGGTTGCGCTACAAAGTATTAACTTAAGGGGGCTGAATAATTTTGCACGCCCAATTTTTCAGTTCTTTATTTGTTAAAAATGTTTGAAATATCCAATAAATTCCATTCCACTTCATGATTGTGTCCCACTTGTTGTTGATTCTTCACAAAAAATTACAGTTTCATATCTTTATGTTTGAAGCCTGAAATGTGGCAAAAGGGGGCCGAATACATTTGCAAGGCACTGTGTGTTATACTATTTAAAGCCTAATTAAAGCCATTATATATTGAAAGCTTTAATTTGTAATATTTATGTATATTTTTTATTATGATCTAAAGTCAGAAAAATGTGTTAGGTCAGCCATTTCAATATATAAAATAGTGTTTGGGCCCGCCCTTCAACCTCATTAGTCGTCACTGTACACCTCTGGTTTGATTGACAGGTCTGGCAACCATACGTCATCCACTTTAGTGAACCATACGACACAAGGGAATTCCCTGCCTGATGCTCCGCAAGGCTGCCATAGAGGCGAGAACACTGTCATGTTTCAAGCTAACTGCAGTAAGACAATTATTCTACTTCAATTGTGCATATAATATAAAAAATATACTACACTTCCAGATTAAATGCGTGGATTAAAGGTACATTTTCTTTGGGCAAGGTCTCCATTGCAAATGAGAATCAGCTCTCAATCTGCTTTCCTGGTGCAATTCAGGTGAAATTCATTTTTTTTTACTATACCTGATTAGATTTAAATATATAAAAGTGCAGGTAGCTGGCTCTGTTGAATGAAATCTGTTTTACAGCTATTGCTAGACCATTAAGCCTCATTGACTAGTAAGTATTGAATTATTTCAATTGCAAAAACAGCACCCTTCCAAAACAATAGGTACACACATCGATTAGGTATTCACACCTCCATTAGGTATTCACACCTACATGGGTTATTCACACCTTTATTAGTTATTCACACCTTCATTAGTTATTCACACCTGCATTCGTTATTCACACCTGCATTAGGTATTCACACCTGCATTTGGTATTCACACTTCCATTAGGTATTCACAACTCCATTAGGTTTTCACACCTCCATTAGATATTCACACCTTCATTAGATATTCACACCTTCATTAGATATTCACACCTTCATTAGATATTCACACATCCATTAGGCATTCACACCTCCATTAGGTATTCACACCTCCAT
>JACXGM010027409.1:0-14494 GCA_016801145.1 Umbra pygmaea | reverse complement strand
AATTATTATTTTTGTTATAGCTACTGTAGAATGGTGACATTTGCTACATTCCTGAGTGTCTAAGCTTTCTGTAGATATATAACATGTATATATAACCTAAAAAATAGGACTTGTGAACTGTGATTGTTTGGACTTGTGAACCAGTGATATTTTTTTAAGACTACCGGCGCCGGTATGGTGCTCCCTAAGTAGTTAAACCACATATACAAACAAAAACATAAGCAAACATTTTATTAACTAGTAGAAATTAGTTTTCGCATTTACCTATAGCTATTCACATGCTTAATTAATTCATTTAGGCTTTTTCACGATTATGGCAATTGGTGCTGATTTTGCCCAAACTATGCCAATTAATTCAGGGGGCACTGGAAGTTATATTTATAATGTTTAAAAAAATCAATATCACCATCAGGTTGTACTTTGGAAAAGATTATATGCTATGGAATGGAACAGATATTACCCTCGCAGTTTTTCTCTCTTAACTCATAAGATCCGAATTTAAAATTGACAGCAGAGAGAAATCTAGAAAGGATTGGATTTTTTGATTTGACCATTTATAAATACGTTGATATTTTGGAAACTACCATCTACTTCAAGCCGCAGAGTATAACACTTTTACGCACAGACAGTTAATAATCCTTGACACCTCATAAAATATAGGCTACCAGTTGGTCAAATACTTAAGACTACAACGTAACTGCAGTACAGCAGTTAGTAAAATACTTTAGTATTTGTACTATCTAATAACCGGGAACTAATTAATCAATAGTTTTATTAATTATAGCCTGTTAATGACAGCACCTGCATAATACATGGAAGTCTGTTTTAATAACGTTTCGTTTCCAGACAAGATTGCACAATGTGGCTTTTGATGGATGTATATAAATGTCCAGAAACAAAATTAAAAGAAACGCGCTTGCAATGCAAACTGCACAGATTGGTTTGACTGCGTTAACTATAGTGTCGTCAGTACAGTAGCTATAGCAGGCTGATTGATGTTGACAGTAAGGTCTGTATCACCTAAACATTTGAATAGCATAAAAAATGCATCACTAAAGCAAACGAATGCCATTTAAATTAAATTAAACTGTGCATAAGTGTTCAGACCTTGTTATAACGATCTAAATGATCCGTTTTATAGGAACTATACTTGATTTGTGGCGTAGTAACATGGCAACAGTAAAAGGAGTGGTGGGGGTTACGTTAATGTTTCACGATAACCGCATGCATCGTGACCATTTTCTTTCGCTAAAAATACTAATTTAAACATTAATTTTCACAAATAAAATGTTGGCAACCGTTTTATAAGCGCAATAACACACTCCAGACTGTGCGTTACCAGGGAAAAACCGCAAACCTCCGCAGTGAAAGCGGAGAAATAAAAAATACTTTTTACACTGCTGAGGTGTGCGGTTATTCCCTGGCAATGCACAGTCTGTCGTGTGTTAATGCTTACATATGTTGGATAATAGTATGTGTTCCTTGCCAAAGGCAAGAACACTTAATAATAATAATAACCATGCAACACAAAAACGATAGGGTTCTACCACTTCGTGGTTGAACCCTAATAATAATAATAATAATAACCATTCAACACAAAAACAATGGGGTTCTACCACTTCGTGGTTGAACCCTTATAATAATAATAATAACCATTCAACACAAAAACAATAGGGTTCTACCACTTCGTGGTTGAACCCTAATAATAATAGCCTAATAATGCATATTATTTATTTGCGCCTTTCTTAACACTCATAACAGGATTTCTGGCAACTGGCACTTTCCAGATGGAATTGACTGACAGGTCAGGTATATCTCAGCCAACTCTCAGCCGGGTTATGCCAGGCGTTTTAGTCAGTATAATAGGCTTGTCGCATAATTAGGGTTCAACCACTATTGTTTTTGTGTTGAATGGTTATTATTATTATTATTTGTTGTCTGCCACGCCGGCTGAAATTCCCGTGAGCTGGAATGAGCTAGAAACATAAAATTTGGTGTGCATGTGCTTCCCTAGAAATATGAACCCAATCGGCCACATGATGGCGCTGTAATTAAGGCTTCAAAATGTAAACTTTGAAAGGCCACACCCCTCACACCCTAAGTCCAATTGACTTGAAATTTCTCACACAGGTGCAGCTCAGTGTGCTCTACAAAAAAGCCTCAAGGACCATTAAGGTCCGCCTACAAACATTTCCGCCATTTTGAATTTTTTGAAAAACACATTTTTGACATCTCCTCCTAAACCGTAGCTCCGATTACCACCAAAATTTCAGTGAATCATCATTGGACCAAGTTTATTCAAAATAAGATAAACCATGTTGATATCTCAATTACTTTTCAAGTTATTGACCAATGAACTTTGAAAGGGGTGTGGCTCTGGACATTAATGAACACAAATGAGCAACCGTAAGTCCAATCATCACAAAACTCACAGGATATGTTCAGATAAATGCCCCAGACATACCCAGACAGTTTTATATACATGCACCTCCAGGGGGCGCTACGAGCGCAAGATAGGTGAGTAGCAATACACAAATTGTACTATTAATTGTATATTCATTCTCCAATCATGAAATATCTTTCAGGACATCATAAGTCCTCATAAGTAACTGAACCATGCCCTGCAAGTTTTAATCAAATTGACCACTTGGGGGCGCTATAAATGTATAATAACTACACGTGGAATGACACAAATCAAGCTATAGATCATAAAATGTTTGTCCAATTGTTACAAAATATGCAGGATATGTGTGAAATATTCCGCCATTTTGAATATTTAGAAAAAAAACATTATTGAGATTCTTCTACACCATAGCTCCGATTGCCACCAAATTTTCAGTGAATCACCATTGGATCAAGCTTATTAATAGTTGAATTACTTTTCAAGTTATTGACCAATGAACTTCAAAAGGGGTGTGGCTCTGGACATAAATGAACACAACTCAGCAACCGTAGGGCCAATTGTCACAAAACTCACAGGATATGTTCAGATAAGTGCCCCAGATATACCCAGACAGTTTCATATACATGCGTCACTAGGTGGCGCTACAAGCACAAAATAGGTCAGTAGCATTACACATATTGTACTATTAATCGTATATTCAATCGCCAATAATGGCAAATCTCTCAGGATATATCATTATAAGTACCTGAACCACGCCCTGCATTTCTAATTCAAATTGACCACTAGGGGGTGCTTTTATCTTCTCCTACACTGTAGCTCCGATTGCCACTACATTTTCAGTGAATCATTATTGGATCAAGCTTATTTGAAGTTGAACAAAACATGTCATTCTCAATTACATTTTAAGTTATTGACCAATGAACTTTGAAAGGGGAGTGGCTCTCGACATTGTTCAACCTTGTGTGAAAATACTTTGAAGTCGCTATTGAGAAAAAAGGGTTGAACCCGCAAATCGCCGCTTGCGGCTATAGTTACATGAAGTTTCCGTACACGGCCGGTGAAGAGGCAAACAAAAAGCACAATTTGCAGCTATGTCCGGTTTCCCAAATGTAATCGGGAGGTATTGACTGCACTAATGTTACCATAAGGGCAACGAATGAGAATGAACATGCTTTTATTAATCTAAAGCATTTAATTCCACCAATGTCAATAATTTGTGATGCAGACATGTTGCTGTAATGTAATCAATTTTTCCCCACCCATTGCAGACACACTTTCGCGATGAAGCGCTAGACGCTTTGACATCGACTGATATCTGACCACTTTTTCGGCCACGGTCCGACTTTCTTACAGCGTCTGCAACCATTTGCCACTCCATCACCTTTTCCGCATTGGTAATAGGCACACTGTGCCCTTCAATATATATAATAATACGGTTGCTGAATATATAACAATATATTCCACTTCACATTGAGTGAAGTTGCTTTTTTGTTTTTTTCCTTTGTTTGCCATGATTTCTCAATCAATGAATATTAATTTTGGGGCGTTTCACTGACTATTTATGGCCAAATATGGGTGTGACATGTAGCCGCAAATGCTGCGCCACGTATTAGTGTTGATTGTGATCTGTAAAGGGAAAACGGCCTAGGACGTGCGTGTGCGCGGTTTTAATATCTGAATATTTATTTGCGTACGCACGTCCTATATTTCGTCCGTACTCCACTTCTGACGCAAATCAACCGCAAAGTTTTATAAATGAGGCCCCAGATCACCTAGCCTGGTCCTACCAGATTCTCATACTTACATTTCATTTGTACAGAGAATCTGGCCACTCACCATTGACAAGCGTTAACTTCCTTGAAGGCGGTACTTTGTTGAAATTTAAAAGTATTGGATCTGCCATAACCAATTGCTACGTTTGGTCGTGACGTACTACAACTCAAACAAACGCAGAACATCAACATCATCGTTCTCAGCCACTCCCCTAGTTCACTGATTGGACCGGTAAAAAATTGTTCGGGGAATACCCAAGAACATGCCGCAAACCCAGACGTAGTAAGGAAAATGAAGTACGTAGGAGGGCGGAGCCAGGTTACAGATCACCCGCATCTGACACTTGGTGATAACACTTACGAGGCTGTATGTAAAGCCATTGGGTTTAGCTGCTTTTAAGTTTTAACTGTGTACACTAGAATTTTGTACAAGAGGTATTTAAAAAATGAAACAGGCAGTTTAGATTGGATATTTATTTTGTAGGAGAGTAATTCTCTTGTTACAGCGCTACAAATAGTGTTTTTTAATGATAGAGAAATACGCTTTTGTATGTACAGTACTGTAGTGTCACAGTGGTGCTGAAGAATACACCACACAATGAGAATACACCCCACAAAATAATAGTAAGTAGTCTTTTAATACAAATAGTGCAGACAACCATATATTGATCATTCAGGCCCAAAAACAGACAATTTTTTTTTTTTTATTATCAAAGTGTAAAGGCACAACAACAAAACATGTTCAAAATCAGTTCATTTCACCAGTTTCATAAAAAGAATATGTCTAGCATACGTTAATGAAAACAATAGGCTATATACTGTACAGTTGTATTCCTAACATTTAGTCCCTGACTACCAAACCATACTTCCTATCTAACATACAGCACATTAAACTTCACTCACACAGACACAAACATCAACCAGAGTCCAGGTTTACACACTCTGTTTGCACTCTGTTAGACACACACACTTCTGGGCTCAGCCCGATTTTTTTGGGTGTACATACTGGACATCGATGCACATTTGAAACGAAGAGTGCAATGTCAAAACTAAGCAATCTGCTAGAGTTGTTCTGGGTTTCTTAAAACCTTTTATCCTGGCAGACCGCTACGCATGGTTATGCAATCCTGACAGACCAAAAAAAATATTATATACTAACAAACATGGATCAAATGAACCAGGACTATAGTAAAGGAAAGCAGGCACACAGGCAATGCGAACACATGACAATCTTTCACTTTCTGTATTTCTCTCTTGCTTCAGTTTATATTAGTGCTGTCAAACGATTAAAAAATGTAATTGTGATTAATCGCATTAATCTCATAGTTAACTCTAATTAATTGCACATTTTTATTTTTTCCAAATGTCCCTTGATTTCTTTTTGTCCCATTATTTTTTCTCATTGTAATGCTCTTATCAACATGGAAAATTGGATCGGCTTGCTTTGTGCAAATGCTTTTTTATTGAAAACAACAACATTAACATATACTGTAGTGTTTAATTTCACACTAACATTCTCACTTGGAGCAGACGTTCACTCTTGGAGCACATAATCTCTCACACAATGTAACACTGTCCATCAATAAAAGGGGAAAAAAATACTTTGTCACACAATCAGCCCTTTCAACAGCCCTTTCTAAGGGATCAAAACAGGGCGATACAAAATATAATTAAAGTGCACATGTAAGGTAAACAAGGACTCTTGGAATACTTTGCTTAATACTTTCTTTTTCTCAAGTTTGCTTTGAATATAGCAGTCAGGCTACTGCTCTTTATTCACCAGAGGCCCATCAACCCTTATTTAAGAAAGAATGAACAGTAATAATTACCAGTAAAATGTAAGCCTTCTACTTCTTTGCTTTGAGCCAGGTAATCAAACAGACAAGCCTGTTGACATTTCCAAGGGCATGCTGTACTTTTGTACAACATGCCCAGACACTGAAAACAAGCTTTCAGAAGGTACTGATGTGGCTGGTGTTGCTAAGTACTTGTGTGCAAGGCGGGCCATTTCACTGTGTGCCCCTTCATGTGTGGACCACCAATCTTGGGGACAGTCATCCATGGCAGTAAGAGGTTCTGCCTTGTAGCACTTCAGATCTTGCTCTATATTGTCCTCCTCTTCATCAGACGAAGAGTCGTGTGCAAGCATGAGAGTTGGTTTCTTCGTAGGAGGCTCAGGCGTGAATTGGTTATCCGGATGTGCATGCCTCTCCCTCTCCATCCCCTGGAGCAAGGCGCGGATCATACCCCAAACCTCAGCCCTGTCAGGTTTGCTCAGACACTTGAGGTCCTTAAACCTTGAAATGAAATGCAATTTTAATACAAGTACAGGTGCAATTATAACAAAATTGCGACAATACCCCTCTCTCTACAGTGCTAAATTCAAAAATACAAAGTAAAGTAGCAAGCAACCTAACAAAACAAAAACACTGAGAAAAACACAATGCTGAGAATGAGTGTAAGAATGAAGCAATGCAATCTGACCTTGGGTCAAGTGTTGTTGCAACTCTCAGCCATGTGATGTTGGTCTTCTCCTTGGGACCCTCCATGTCTGCTGTAAAGCTTCCCTTAAGCTTGACCATGTAAGCTAGGTCGTTCTCAGTGACCTCCATCACTCGCGACAGATGGCACAATGCTGGCAGCACCACTGAGCAAGACACAAACTTCTCTCCTCCCAGAAGTTCAGACACATACCTGCAATAATATAGAGAACCACTTTATTGGGGAACTAGCCTACTGTAATTCAGAGTTCTCTCACTCACCACACTCAAATCTTTCACACATGCATAGCCTACCCGCACACACATAAACACACACCAAATCATTAACGTTACTGTTCTGACACAGACCTACTTTGATTATTAAACAAACAGATATACACATGACATGGATACACAAAAAATGACCTCCAGTGTTCCAGCACAGCCTCGAGCTTCTTCAGTTTCTCCAGCTCAGTAGCTGTTGGCATGGCGACGTTGGTTGTGTGCAGGCCCAGTGCATCTCTTAGAGGTTCAGCATTCCGCTGAACACTCTTGATCATTTCCAGGGTACTATTCCACCTGGTTGACACTTCCTGTGCGAGGGACGAGCTGTTGGTTAGCGAAACCGTGACGGCTCGGTGCACACTGAGGACATGCTGTGTATCGCACACAAAGGGGAGCTGCCTGGC
The DNA here is from genome assembly GCA_016801145.1 of Umbra pygmaea. Taxonomy (NCBI): domain Eukaryota; kingdom Metazoa; phylum Chordata; class Actinopteri; order Esociformes; family Umbridae; genus Umbra; species Umbra pygmaea. Next base: position 7,149 of record JACXGM010027409.1, on the reverse strand, counting down.
CACTGCAATCAAGTTGCGTGCACTATCTGTGGTCAGTGAGACAACTTTGTGTTCGATTTCCCACTCTTTAGCTACTTGCATAAAGTGCTCTGCAACAGCGTCAGCGAAGTGCCTCTCTTCTGTCCTCATAACAGTTAAAGCATGCGACTGAAGTTTCCACTGTGGATCAAAGTAATGGGCTGTGACCCCGAGGTAGTTGTGATTACTGAGGGACGTCCAGTAATCCCCAGTGAGAGCAACAGCTTTTGTCATCTCCAACGCCTGCTGTACCTTAGCCTTCTCCGTTTCGTACAATTTCAGTACATGGCTAGTAATGGTGGCTCTCAAAGTCAAATTGTAGGTCCAGTCGTTGGATGTGAAGCGAATGATTTCAGACTGGACATGCTGCGATGATAGCTCAGTTCACAATGAAAAAACACACAGATAACTTTGGTCTTTTCAATAGAAACATTTGGCAACTTTTTAAATGTAAACTTTACATTTAGAATCTCATTGCCATCCATTTCATCTTCTCTCGCTCGCCATCCACTTAAAACGTTAGCCTACTACTCTTTGGACCGCTCACAAGCCCAAAAACGTGTATGCGGTGTGCCTATTGTTTTGTTTCCAGTCTAGTTAGATCTGGTGTAGTGTTGTAGTTTTTCTAACGTTACTAGTTATGCAGGGTCTTAACACGTGGACACAGGCAGAGGTACACAGACGCTTGGCTTGGCGAAGTCAAACGGCAGAGGTCAAAACCAGGTAGACTCAGGGCGAAGTACATAAACAGGATCCAAGGGCGTAAAACAGGTCACAGGCAGTAAGAGTCCATACAATGGCAGTAAATAGGCAACGGTACAAAACAATAGGCGATCTCGAGAGTAGAGAGAAAACAAACACGGGTCAATATAAAGGAAAATCAAGGTTATCAGATGTGGAATGCTCAGTAGCTCAATTAAGACAATACCTCGCAATGACGGTCTGTGAAAGGCTTGATTATACACTCACCTAAAGGATTATTAGGAACACCATACTAATACTGTGTTTGACCCCCTTTCACCTTCAGAACTGCCTTAATTCTACGTGGCATTGATTCAACAAGGGGCTGAAAGCATTCTTTAGAAATGTTGGCCCATATTGATAGGATAGCATCTTGCAGTTGATGGAGATTTGTGGGATGCACACCCAGGGCACGAATCTCCCGTTCCACCACATGCTCTATTGGGTTGAAATCTGGTGACTGTGGGGGGCATTTTAGTACAGTGAAATCATTGTCATTTTCAAGAAACCAATTAGAAAATATTCGAGCTTTGTGACATGGTGCATTATCCTGCTGGAAGTAGCCATCAGAGGATGGGTACATGGTGGCCATAAAGGGATGGACATGGTCAGAAACAATGCTCAGGTAGGCCGTGGCATATAAACGATTCCCAATTGGCACTAAGGGGCCTAAAGTGTGCCAAGAAAACATCCCCCAAACCATTACACCACCACCACCAGCCTGCACAGTGGTAATAAGGCATGATGGATCCATGTCCTCATTCTGTTTAGGCCAAATTCTGACTCTACCATCTGAATGTCTCAACAGAAATCGAGAATCATCAGACCAGGCAAAATTTTCTCCCCTGACCTCTAGCATCAACAAGGCATTTTCACCCACAGGACTCCTGCATACTGGATGTTTTTCCTTTTTCACACCATTCTTTGTAAACACTAGAAATGGTTGTGCTTGAAAATTCCAGTAACTGAGCAGATTGTGAAATACTCAGACTGGCCCGTCTGGCACCAACAACCATGCCACGCTAAAAATTGCTTAAATCACCTTTCTTTCCCATTCTGACATTCAGTTTGGAGTTCAGGAGATTGTCTTGACCAGGACCACACCCCTAAATGCATTGAAGCAACTGCCATGTGATTGGTTGAGTAGATCATTACATTAAGGAGAAATTGAACGGGTGTTCCTAATAATCTTTTAGGTAAGTGTATACTGTGCTATGTAGTGTGGCAGGTGTCAGTACTTGGGTGATTGGGATCTGCTAAGTGCTCCTAGGAGGGATCTGCGACGTTGCTAACTGGTAAGTGGAGGTTCTGGGAACTGGAGTGTGTGCTGGGTTCAGATAAGTGGGGAAACAATGAGACACGGTAACTAATCTAAGAAACCAGGGTGGAGCTGATAATATATAACCAAAACACTGACTTGCTAAGCATCAAGAGGGAGACTGAACTAAGACTCATGACCGGAGCAGGAAAGGGAATGTTACAGCGAGATTCTCAAATTTAAGAACAGCGGAGTCATCATCTTATAAGCGCTCATCACGTCCGCCCGGTGCAATTTGATAAGCAAATGATTGTTATTCGTTATAACCTATTTTTATTTTATTTTTTTAATTCTCATGCATATACCACATGTATACATTTATTACATTAATTTTAAATTAATGAAACAAATTGCTTGCAGTAAATCTGGTTGGCCATCATCACAGCTAGAATCAGCGAAAGGTGGCACACAATGTTAGAACGGAGAAAGGCTACTTCTTATTGGGTTGGGGCCGAATGGCTCCATTCATTTCAATAAAAACAGCGTTGCAAATGACTGGCACCTTGGGCGAGCGAAAGAGGAGGTGTGACGATGTCAAAAGGATACAAACAAACCCTATGGGCAATGCTTGTGTTGCTATTACCAAGTTTTTACAATGGTGTCCTAAGGGCAGGAAGGGAACTGCAGCTACGCCAATAAGGGGTGCGCGGTGGAGAGTTGGCAGCCTATTGTCAAAATGCCGCCTAAAATTTGTGCCGCCTTAGGCGGCTGCCTAATGGGCAGGCCGGCCCTGCCTAGACTAATTTATTTTTAGGATACATTTCTCAGTTAAATAAGAACAAAGCTGTATATTTACCAACGTTTCAATAATCTGAGCTATGGGAAGACTTTAAATGGGTCTAAAGTTGTCAAAGTCAGCGCAACTGCCATCTTTAAGGAGATTAGTGTAGATCAGAGGTGGACAGCTGAGTAAAAGTACTTTTCTGAGTAACTCTGATTTCATAAGTTTTGGGAAGTCCCTACTTAAGACCAAATTGATCAGGTATAGGGAGTTCATATCTTAATAGTAACATATAAAACATTTAGAGTAAAGGAAATATCAATCATGGTCACCGGAAAATGTGAACTCCCTTTACCTGATCATTTGGGTCTTAACCTTTAATGTTCTACTCAACCGTTTGGTAGATCACACAATGGGTTTTTTCTCAGCGAGGACATTAAAGGGTTAAGTAGGGACTTCCCAAAACTTGTGAAATCAGAGTTAATCAGAAAAGTACTTTTACTCAAGTAAATGTCCACCTCTGGTGTAGATTAATGACATTTCCATTATTTGCCTACAATTAATTTGATTGGACAACAAATCAACTTTAAAGTCATTTTTTGCAGTTCAAGGCTCTGGGGAGTACATGTCTTTTGCCATTGTAGGGCAGTGTCAGTGTCTATTTGTTATTTTTTATTCCCCATATTTCTCCCCTCCCAATTCCCACTGACCCTGCCTTGTCAGCAGTTTCACAACTCCTTGGAGAAATGCGGGATGGTGAGGGGCGCTCACAACTCATCCAACCACATGTTGCAGAGCCACCGATTTCTCTCGCACTGCTGATCCACAGAAGCTTTTAGTCAGCTCATGCACTGGATGATTATGCTCACCAGCTGTACATTTGCTGGAGAGCGACGTGGCAAGGTAGATAATTTGACTTATCTAGCCCAAATCTTGGGTAGTACTATGTCAATTTGCGCTACCTCATTCTGGAGGTCTGGGGGAAAGTCAAAGAACCCATAGTCGGGCTCGAACCACTGACTATCATGACATCTTGTCCCACAATGCAGCGACTTAGCCCACTTTGACACGCAAACCCTCCACTGTCTTTCACTTTGTTTTTCTCTGATCTCATTCTTTTTCCTTTTTTATCCAGATATTACGGAGGGTGCCTACAACAGACCCATCACAGGACAAAACTTTGCGCATCCTGCATGTGATCCAGGAGAGGACTGTCTCCCAAGACATCCTACCATGCCGAAACGCCCACCTCTCCCCGATGTACTTCTCTGCTGCCATGCTCCTAGCCGCCCTCAGCTGGCAATACCTTATGACTGCAGCCGGACACACTCCAGGCACAGCTGATATGCAGGGTCACTGAGACTACTCATCCCCATTAACTTTTATCCTGCATGGGGGTGCACAGAGATGACCGCCACCTTTCCAGAGGCCTAGTTCTTCCTCTGCCCTCAAAGAGTCTTACCTAACCAATAATCTATTCTATGATTGTGCGAGAGGATACTGGTGGCAGGGATGTATTATTGTTTGATAGTGTTTTTTGCAGTTGTCACAATTGCTGTTACCTTATTTTCAAGTTTTATTTTCACGTCATATACACATGTATAGTATCTCACAAAAGTGAGTACACCCCTCACAATCTTGTAACTATTTGATTATTACTTTTAACACTGAAGAAATTACACTTTTCTACAATGTAAACTAGTGAGTGTATTGCTCTCATAACAGTGTAAATTTTCTCTCCCCTCAAAATAACCTAACACACAGCCATTAAGGTCTAAACTGCTGGCAATAAAAGTGAGTACACCACTAAGTGAAAATGTCCAAATTGGGCCCAAAATGTCAATATTTTTTGTGGCCACCATTATTTTGGTTCAGAGTAATTTAACCCTAGGGTCCTTTGCACCTTGACCTCTAGCAAACAACCCCCCATACGTTTTTTCCCTTGTTATAACATTGGTCGAGTTAGTACCGAATGAGTGCAGGCGTTAATGGACCCAAGGGCGTCAAATAGGTTCTGTACTAATAAAATGAGGCATTGAAAAGTTTGTAAGTACACCAGAAGTATATTTGAATAACACTTGCCTGATGGCTGCTACTCTCGGCTGCTACTACTACCCCTGATGTAGAACAACAATAATTTTTTCAGATCCTCCGAGTTTTTTGCCATGAGGGTCCCTGTTGAACTTCAAGTTACTAGTTTGAGGGAGTGTGTTCTTCTATGGGGTTAATTGCTAAATGGATGCAACCAACTGAAGGTGCATACACCGCCAGCAACAGTACCGGAGAGCGAGGCCGGGCACGGCCCCCCAAAGTCATCTCTACCCAACTCACCCCACAACCCTAGAAAATAAAATATAGTGTGGTAGGTGTGTGGGTGCGCATGAGTATGCCTCACTACCCACTACAATAAGCACCCTAGCACCACTCAAACACCTAGCATCCACAACCCTCCCAACCTAATCCCTAATTTGCCGTGAGTGACACCGCGTGTATCACCTTGCTAGTGGGGGCTGCAAACACCACAATCACCTTATATCCCTGCTCCACACGACCAAGTGTCTGCTCGTCACCCTCTCCCGAACTACTCCTTACCACCCTCTTCTGTGCCCGCTTCTTCTTCCTCTTAACATACCGTGATTATTCAAACCCTACCGCCACACTATCAACCCCCACAATCCCATTCAAACTCCCCACCATGCCGACCTCACCGCACGTCCGTCGCGACCCGCCAACCTCACGGCGGCCAACCTGCCCCCGCCTCATGCCTCTCTCTCGCTTTAAATTAAGCGCCAAGATTTCCGCTCTCTCCTGCTCATACTCGGCAACACTAGCACAACTCCACAAGGACTCCATATCAAATCCAACTTCCGGTCCACGCTCCATACCTCCGGCCTCTCTCTAAGACTGTCTAATTACAAAACAGCAGCGCACCCGTGCTCCAAAACCTCTTAGCGAGCTACCATTCTACCGGCGGCCCAGGGAGTGTGAGAGCGATAACACCAATTAAAAAAACTTTCACACACATTCACACCTGAGACCTTGTAACACTAACGATTCACATGACACTGGGGAGGGAAAATGGCTAATTGGGCCCAATTTCGATATTTTCACTTAGGGGTATACTCACTTATGTTGCCAGCAGTTTAGATCTTAATGGCTGTGTGTTGAGTTATTTTGAGGGCACAGCAAATGTACACTGTTATACAAGCTATGCACTCACTTCTTTCTTCAGTGTTCTCACATTAATTATTATTTATACAAATGTGAGGGTGAGATACTGTATGTATCAATTTCATGTATTGCTATTTGCAAAACAGTTTGAACATTAAACAAAAAATGGTGCACTTGTTATAGTCTGCTTTCATCCTCGTTTTTGTTTATCTTTTTTTCCATGCTTACCAAATGTAATCACAACACAACAGTTCTGTTTTAGTCTCTGTATCCATAACAGGACCTAAGATGTTTGTAGTGTATGTACAGAATTCCTAGATATATTTGTCACAATCATAGTAAAACTACAACCATCTCAATAGTCAAAGTTGCCCTCTATCTTTGCACTAAATTCAGTAATCTGAAAGACAATAGAAAACAGCACCATTAAACATGTTTAGCTTTTCTAAATCTGTCTGTCTTTCTTATCGAAGAAAGGTGGTGGACAAGGAGAACAAACCACTTTTGTCTGTTTATACATAAAGGGTAGAGAGGTATGCAACCAGTCTGTCATCTAACAGCCAAAACATTAATACAGATGAAACTGAGCCTTCCTATTGGCTGAGCTGATTAAGCACAAATTTTTGGTACTAATTTATTTTATTATAACAGGGACAGTGCATATTAATAAACATTGCTGTCAATATGCCAGGATTAGCCAAAAGGCTATTTTTCACCTGCAGTCCCTAGACAGTTGGTAAAAGTCATCCTAAAAGAGAATAAGATTATATATTTACATAACAATATAATTATAAAATTCATAAAACATTTAGTAAAAAAAACATTATTAAGCTAAAATGTACAATAAAAAACAGAACAGACAGTCAGACAAAACACCAGACCATTACATGAACACATAAAGACACATAAAGCAAAAAGCCAGCAGGGGGCAGTGAAAGCAGGCCTACTGGTAAGTTGATGTAACCTAATGTTGACAGTTCTTATACATGTTGCCTCTTGGTGATGTAATCCGGAAACACAATGTCAACTTTCACAGCTATGCTGATGACACACAGCTGTACATTTCAGTAAAAAAAGGAGAAACCCCAAAACTGCACACCCTGGAAGCCTGTGTTTTGGATATAAAGAGTTGGATGACAGAAAATTACTTACTTCTAAATTCTGAAAAAACAGAAATGCT
>JACXGM010027408.1:0-14494 GCA_016801145.1 Umbra pygmaea | reverse complement strand
GCATTTCAGAGTTAAGCTTCAGAAATACTCGTGAAAATGTAGCTTGCTTGGACGCTACCGCACTACTTGATAAATAAAATAGCTTCACTACTGTAAAGCTATTTGATTCAGAAAACAGTAACGCTACGACCACGCTACTGAGAAATGTAATTAAACTAGTAACGGCGCTACTTGTAGCGACGCTACTGCCCATCACTGATTTTTATATATATTATTTTAATGTGTTTTACTAGATAAAACAGTCTTGACCATGTGAGAGCTACCTAAGCAGTGGAGGACTTCATATTGGGTCTGACAAATATTTTTCCATGTCTGTTTTGCTGTCTTGTCTCCCTGTCGGTCTCACTTTTCCTTTCGTCCTTTCTGTATTTGTTTGTCTCTCTTTCTTTCTGCCTGTCTGTACGCCTCGTTCGCTCATGTTACTGTTTTTCTCTCCGTCTCTCTATTTTCTGTCTGTCTTTTCTCACTCCTTTCAGTCTATGCAAATTGATTTCATCGCGTAAACGCTTGATCTGGCGTGTTTGAGCCTAACCAGCATTGAGCTGTTCATCTCTTTGCGTTTCTGTGTTTGCTCCTCTTGCTGATGTCGGCAGCCTGGTCAGCCAGTGCCTGGGGCCCTGTTGTCAGTGACTGTCAACCCCATCAGGGTGGATGTTAACTGGGGAAGACGTCAGCTCAGCTCCCCCTGTCTCACTCAGCTGTGGTGATGGAGAGAAGCTGCAATGATGAAACAGAAAATAGAAGGACCTATATTAAAGCATTGATGATAGGCTATGATTATTTATAATATTTGTACTATAAATAATTATGACTAATACAATATTTACACATTTCAAGTATTTTATTATCATCAGTATGTGAGCAAATAACTGTCATTTGCAGTGCCTATAGATATCCATCATCCCCGGTCAAAAGCCATATTTTTTGTCAAATTACCCTGGAAATAAAAATAAATTAAATCTAACTTCTGCCAGCTGTATTTACACATTATAACCCTTGACATAAAGTGAAAATATAATTTACAAAAATTCTGAACAATTATTAAAATTGAATTAGTGAAATACCTGGTTTGGATAAGTGATCAGCCCCTTAGAGTAACCATTATATACTTGCCCAGGTAAAAACAGTCACTTTTCAGATCACACACCATGCTAATTGCCCCCCACTTTATTAAGTATTATTAAGATGAAAGCATATGGCACCACCATAACCTTGAGTGACTGAGCAGGAGGACATAGATCAGGGAAGCTACCGAGAGGCCAATAGCAACTTTAAAGGACATACAAGTCTGTATGGGGCTGAGATTGGTTAATCTGTGCATGTGACAACAATCTCACAAGCTTTACACAAAGCTGGTCTGTATGGCAGGGTGGCAAGAAAGAAGCCTCTTCTGAAAAAGGGTCACATGGAGTATCATTTGCTTTTTGCAAGAAAATAAAAAACTTTAAAGATTCTAATCCCATGTGGAAAAAGGTTTTATGGTCAGATGAGATCAAAATGGAATTTTTTGGAATGACTTGCAAGTGTTATGTTTGGAGAACACAGCACACCACCCAAAACACATTGAAATAGATGCTGCCAAGTACACCCAAATTCATCAGGGAAACCTGCGGTCCTCTGCTACACAGCTGAAGATGGGCAGGTGGTTCACCTTCCAGCACGACAATGAACAGAAATGCACCACCAAAACAACTATGCAGTGGCTTAAGGATAGGAAGGTGAATGTCCTTGAGTGGCCAAGTCAGAGCCCTGACCTGAATCCAATTGAAAATCGGTGTATGGACTTGAAGACAGCAGTCAATCGCCACTTACAACTCAAACAATTTTGCAAGAAAGCATGGGCAAATATTACCCAATCTAGGTACGCAAAGCTAATACAGGCATATCCAAACAGACTGATGGCTGTAATAAAATGAAAAGTTGGCTGTAAAAAGTATTAAATCATGGGACTGATCAGTTTTCCAACGCTAGTAATGTGTGTGCTCTTGTTTGATAAGAGCAGATTCTAAGAGCAGACAGATAATAGGCTAACAGTGATTTCCCGATATCTCCACTGGAGGTATTCAGAGGAATGACTTGGAATGTCGAAAACAGAGCTCAGTTTAAAGTAACATTTAATTCCAATTGAAGGGAATAAAATTACGACACTTCAACTGAACACTGAAATCACAAATTACAATACCAAGAAATCCGCCCTAAGGCCTAAGCAAAGACTATACAGTTTAGACTAAATAATCTACTCAAACACGGCACTATGGCATTTTCTACAGACACTGTTTTACTTTGGGACACCGGAATGTTTTATTTAAAAACTATGTAATATGGCACTTAATTGCACTTAATATGTTTCGTTTTTTGAGAGATGATATTGTAAGCAATGTAGGCAATACAAATGTTGCTTTTTTTAAAAATTAAACCAAACTATTGTATATTAGTGCTCCTCAATAAAAAAAAGTATTTCTTATCTGATTACTTGATTAAACGATGGAAAAATCGGTAGAATACCCGATTACTAAAATAATCGATAGCTGCAGCCCTAAACGAGTGTGATTTTCAGTGTCACCTGGTCTTCTGCAGGCTTGTTTAAACTGTACTTACAATAAAAATGTATTCAAATCACCACAGTGTTTAAACTGTACTTACAATAAAAAATAATTAAAATCACCACAATGTTTAAACTGTACCTACAATAAAAAAAATATTAAAATCACCACAGTGTCACCAGGCAGATTATCTTTCATGGATTCATGATTTTTGGTACAATAACCCTTGGAGAAATAAGGATGTGCTTGTTTGCAGAATGCTTGTTTTGAACAGGCACTGAAAACAAATTAATGACGCAGCAACTTGTCAAGGCTGCCAATCAGACCCAACCAGAGAAGGTTAAACCATGTTGTCCAGCCTAGCACGTCTTAACACCTTAATGTAGAGGCTCTCTGGACACTGTTACTGATCCACTATATAACACATTGGAATTGCCTTGATTTGAATTCACCTCTTCCAGTTCCATAAGTTTGCCATCGCTTCAGCGCTCTCATATTTCCCTGAACGCTATGGGCTAGTATGAATACACACATCTGCCTGCCTGCAAGTCCTAAGTTCAAAATACACTCGGCATCATATTCAATGCTCCACTAGAGCATTTGTGAGCTTTCCTGATGCAGTGACCAATATAGAAGATCTGCAATGAGCCCCTCCCATCTGACCCTTTAGCCAAAGGCAAACAGACAACACATTTAAAGGAGTTCAAATAGTATTTAAACCCAGGTCTTCCTGTTTATTCTGCCTCGTATGTGCTTCTTTCATTGGGGATCAAGCCAGAGTGGTCTTATCTCCTTCCACACGCGCTCAGTAAGTGGAATGGATTCTGGGCCTCTAGGATTAGCCTCTGAAATGTCTTCAACAATGCCTAAAGAAATAGTTTGGAAAAGAAGCTTCTACTTTAAACTTTTTCTTTTTTGTGATTTTTTTCCCTCTTCTATTCCACTAAGTTTTTCTTACCTGCGTGTGTCGTAGAACTGCGTTCACATATTCACTGCTTCCCAAATGGCACCCTATTTGCCATAAAGTGTCCTGGTTTGTTTACCTGGTCATACACTGAAAAACATATGACAAGTGTTTGTTCATCCCCTGCATTAATTCTTATTCCATTCAGTTACAATAATACAAGTTTATTGTATAACCTATTATTTTAAATTTAAACAAAAATCTTTTGTAGGTTATGCCATATTCGCTCAAGTGTTGACATTTCCCAGAATTCTTTCTTTTACTTTTTAAGAATAGTTTGTTGGCAAAATGACGCAAATGAGGAAGTGCCTTAACCCTGCATTCTATCTGAATTCCAGCTGGGGGCGATACGTCTGGTTGCAGAAGAGCTCGGTTTCTGTAATAGTCTATGAGGATGAGAGACACTTCTCACTTGGATTTATTACCTCAGTAAACATTTTCATAATGAGTTTATGGTCTCAATCACTAGATTTAAGCCTTCTGCAATATATAATGATGTTCATTTTTTGAATTATGGTCTCGTTAATTTTAAAATTGGCGATAAAGCAAAGGGGCGTTTAGGGCGTGGCTATGGCGTTCGTTTGTAGGATAAGACACTCAAAGGAGTTGGCAGTTCTGTTTTTCCGGTAAGTAACATTACATTTTGTTTTACATTTTGTTTTAATGTTTTTCATTAGCATCCCAATTAATATCAGTTAGCTAGCTAGATTACTCCTCCCTCTCCACTAAAATAGTCACATCCGCAACCAAAATGTCTGCACTCGCAACGGCAAATTCGATGACACAAATCCGATCTTCACAAACCAATGCTGATGTCACACATGTAACATCCAGTGATATATACAATGTATGGTTTTAATTTATGTTCTGCTTTATGCATTCATGTATATATTACTTGGTATTTATCATTTAATAATCAAACAATGTTTACATTTCAAACCTAATACAAACTGTAAGTGGTTTAATTTATTGCATCCATTACTTAGAAAAGTGTTCCCGTCTATGTAGAGTAGTTTAGCAACTCTTGTGGCTCAACTTAAAATGTGATGATTGGCTGTGATGATCAACTTAAAATACATGTTAAACCAGATTGAAAGACATTTACTGGGACAAACTAAAAGTCACGGGCTGACTAATTTCTTTATTTTACGTTGGGAAAGCATAGTGTGATTCATTGGTCTAAATTTTAGAAGTTGGATCAATGGTATATTTTTTCAGTGTAGTACACTAGATAGTGCACTGCTTTTCTATTTAGGAAACAGAATGGCAGTTGGAACACGCTCATACTTTAAGCCCCTCCAATATTTCCCCCCAAGGCACTTTTTCATTCACCCTGTTTGGGATGTCTTCCACTTTGTTATGGTATTAATACATGTTGGAACATTTAATCACAAGAGGTTTCTAAACCCATTGAACGTATCAAATTACATGTATTTAAAGTTATGTTAATCGCAACTCTAATTATAACTGTGGTGCTACAGATTCAGCTATGGACTTTAAAGTATCATGTCTTTATTTCAGTGCTTTGTAGGCTTTTCTTACATATGCACATATATTGAGTGTTTTCATTTGAGTGTCAAGTCAAGTAGAATAAATTGTGTTTTTCATACATCCATGATGCTCTGTCTAGCTGACCAGCAGCCGTAGAAGACTTTTATTCCTGTCTACTTCCTCACGCAGGGTCAAGTCTAGACAGTTTATGTAGGTATGCTTTTATTGGTTCTATGTTACATTTTAATTTGAGTCATTTAGCAGATGCTGTTGTCCAGAGCGACTTACTGTGAGTGTTTACAAGAGACATTAGGTGAAACAACCGCAACTCGGCAGTAAGAGCATTTAATATTTGAACGAGCGAATAGGGGAAAAACAGTGCTAGATGTTGATGTTTCATCAAAAATTGTGCCAACCCAAAATAACGACTGACCCATCTGGCCACCACATTTTAAAAGCTTTTGGCACTGACACTGACGGTGTATAGAAGACATAATTTAAATATCAGGCTTTACAAACATGATGCCAACAGTTGACAGATCTTAATTTCAGTTACATCCAGCAGCAATTCATTCCTTCAGCAACAGTAAATGTGAATTGTCATTTGCATTTTAATATATTTACATTTATGTAGTGGTTGATACGTTTTTGTCCCCACACCATGCCCTAATCTAAAGAGCAAGCCTGTGTCAACCTATATGACTTTTAAAGGTGAAGCCTACTAATGATATATAAGAAAACAACCTCTATATTATTCATAGTGTTTACACTTTTTCAGACTTATGCAACTTATGGGGCCTTGCTAGGGCAAGGTTTTATTTTTGTTCCAATAAAGCTTAGTTTAGCCCTCAGGTGCATGTCATTATCTGTTAGTAGCATTAAAAAACAGTAGAAACCTCTCCTAATGTGTTCAGATTTTTTTATGTTGTTGGTAATGTTGTTTTATTTGATAAGGGTGGGGGGCTTACATGTACCTCCAGGCCATTATTTCATGGTCTCACACAGATAATTACTCAAACAAACCAAAGTTAACAAATATTTGTTAGAGGCAGTTAACTAACAGATGTCATATCTTAATTTGATCATTCGATTGTGTCAGAAATGCCTGCTTTAAACACAGGTGCACAGTGTGGTTTTAGCAATGTCTTTGTTGTAATTACTATGCCCCATAATTAATGGGAAGGTTAAGTACTTCTTGTTTTTTAGCTCTATACTCTAAATTGATTGAACTTTCTATTTGACATTTTAGTCATTTAGCAGTCACTCATATCCGGGACTATTTATTTACATTTATAATTATTATGAGTTTACAGTACAGATTCTCAACTTTTATTTTGAGGATATTTTGCCTACATATTTGTTTCACTATTTAGAAATGACAATAATTTGTATATATATATATACATATATATGCCATCATCCAGGCAGCGTGGGCAGTGAAAATTATACTGTGTTTGACCCCCTTTCGCTTTTAGAACTGCCTTAATTCTACGTGGCATTGATTCAACAAGGTGCTGAAAGCATTCTTTAGAAATGTTGGCCAATATTGATAGGATAGCATCTTGCAGTTGATGGAGATTTGTGGGATGAACATCCAGGGCATGAAGCTCCCGTTCCACCACATCCCAAAGATGCTCTATTGGGTTGAGATCTGGTGATTGTGGGGGCCATTTTAGTACAGTGAACTCATTGTCATGTTCAAGAAACCAATTTGAAATGATTTGAGCTTTGTGACATTGTGCATTATCCTGCTGGAAGTAGCCATCAGAGGATGGGTACATGGTGGCCATAAAGGGATGGACATGGTCAGAAACAATGCTCAGGTACGCCGTGGCATTTAAACGATGCCCATTTGGCACTAAGGGGCCTAAGGTGTGCCAAGAAAACATCCCCCACACCATTACACCACCACCACCAGCCTGCACAGTGGTAACAAGGCATGATGGATCCATGTTCTCATTCTGTTTACGCCAAATTCTGACTCTACATCTGAAAGTCTCAACAGAAATCGAGACTCATCAGACCAGGCAACATTTTTCCAGTCTTCAACTGTCCAATTTTGGTGAGCTCTTGCAAATTGTAGACTCTTTTTCCTATTTGTAGTGGAGATGAGTGGTACCCGGTGGGGTCTTCTGCTGTTGTAGCCCATCCGCCTCAAGGTTGTGCATGTTGTGGCTTCACAAATGCTTTGCTGCATACCTCGGTTGTAACAAATGGTTATTTCAGTCAAAGTTGCCCTTCTATCAGCTTGCAGCAGTCGGCCCATTCTCCTCTGACCTGTAGCATCAACAAGGCATTTTCGCCCACAGGACTCACGCATACTGGATGTTTTTCCCTTTTCACACCATTCTTTGTGAACCCTAGAAATGGTTGTGCGTGATAATCCCAGTAACTGAGCAGATTGTGAAATACTCAGACCGGCCCGTCTGGCACCATCATCCATGCCACGCTCAAAATTGCTTAAATCACCTTTCTTTCCCATTCTGACATTCAGTTTGGAGTTCAGGAGATTGTCTTGACCAGGACCACACCCCTAAATGCATTAATGCAAATGCCATGTGATTAATGAGAAATTGACCAGGTGTTCCTACTAATCCTTTAGGTGAGTGTATTGCGGACCATCAGTCCTTATAGAAGATCTCATTGGAAGGGTTAAGAACCACTGTGTTTCTGTAAAACAAAAATCTTCATATGTTCTTCTCTATATATAACCTCAGAAAAAATGTATCACCCCCTCAAAAAAGGAATTATATAATACATACATGTAACAATAAATATTTTGTATTGACACAGGCTATTGGTTGCGTGAAACAAACAAGTAAAGATACTTCACGTGTAATTGTCTGTTGATTCAACCCATTTATATTTTAACGTGTAAAATATAATATATAGAAATGTACTATTCTGATTTGGTAAAAAAGGACTGCATTTATAAACATAAATTCAATGCAGAATTTATTAGTGTGATTATGATCCGTTATATAGGCTATTTGATTAAAGTATATGATGACACAGAGACTGGAAATTATACATTGATAAACAATTACACAAAGCCCTGCTCATCTTCAGACAGTAAAATAACATAATGACAGTTGTAATTATGTAGAAACCTCCACGTTTTATTATTTCAATTGAGTGAAAAAACTACTTCATTTTTATGAGATCGTAGATGTTGGTGTGTGTGATGATGTCTATGATTAGAGATGACATCTACATGCCTGGCATAACAAGAACTTACACACATGGCTGATTTCTGGGTCTCAGTTCAAGTCAACTTTGACTGAAATATGGAGAATGCACTTGAGAATCTCTATTGGATGTGCTTTTTTTAGTCCATGAATCGTCTCATCTGGGCAGGAGAAGCCAGCCTCAGTGGCTCTTCATGTCACATCCCTGTATTTAGGCGGTAGCATCCTGTCAGTAGAAATGTCCTCAGACAGCGTAAGGGTCTGACCAGATATCCTGCACTAAAAGGCATTTCTGAGGAGGTCAGACAACAGTGATACAGTGGGCTGCATCTCAGATCCCCAGGCTGTAATCGGCAGTGTATCACTGACTCAGGGAAGAAACAAGAGTACCTTTCACCGGTCCTGTTGGCAAACACACAATCACAGAGCACACACACACAGACATACACACCGACATACTGTACACAACCAGACACACAGGCACACACACATGGCATTCACATTGATTATGTCACAATTGTACCGCTTCTCCTGCCTTGTCCTCGTCTCTCCACTAAGCTGCTCTGTTCATTATTAGCCGCATATAATGAGAAATCAGTCCAATAGTTCCTGTGAGAGAGTGCTGAGCGCTCATTGAACGTGAAGTGTAGCTAACCGTAGCCTAGACATCTTTATTTCTCTATACCCTGCTCTGCCCCAAATGGCACCCTATTTAGAGTATAGTGCACTCTGGGCCTTGGTCTAAATTAATGCACTGCAATAGAGAATTTGGTGCCTTTTGGGATTCAGCTCTGGTCTAATTAAATTATTTTCAACAGTGTGTGCGTGTGTGTCTGTGTGTGTGTGTGTCTGTCTGTTTGTGTCTGTCTGTGTCTGTCTGACTGTGTCTGTCGGTCGGTCGGTCGACTTTTACCCTAGCGTTCTACATCGTAGAGCATCTGTGAGCCAGCTTCTCCTCAGGGTATGTGATGAACTTTCAAAGAATGTGAGGCTAAAGACCTGGGCGAACCTTGACTGGGATACTATCAGACATTACATTGTGATCAGTGATACCGTGCCTTGTGTGTGTGTGTGTGTGTGTGTGTGTCTGAATTATTGTGCTCACTGGGTTGGATGTGTTGTGAACCCGATTTGAACATCAGGGTTGGCACAAAAGAATATAGGTAAAGTGTAAATAGACTTTATTTGAACAAAAAAATAAATGTTATTGCTACAGTATTTTTATGTGTTGGAATGAGAAGAAATGTTTCCATGAATCCATTAATAGTATCACATTTCTGCTGATTCTTCTTGAAATTCATTAAGAAGAAAGGTTAATGAATAACGGCTTCATTAACGGGGGATTCTTGTAGCTCTGGTCCTGAAATGCATAGAAAAATTCCAATTGGGAGTGAATAATATGAGGAAAATCATAATAAAATAATAATAAATTAATAAAATACATTAACGTTTCTCAAAACAATCCGTACAAAGAGCACCACACTACCTGCAAAACCCTGTAACTTGTTCAAAATCCTACCTCTTAAAAGTAAATATTTATGTCAATGCTATCTTGTTCCTTGTTTGTGAAGGGCGGGGATCACTTAACTTTTTGGACCATTCTTACGGCCATGTTTCTAACATGCATTCAAACATGAAACTCAACAAACCCTTAGGCACTTCAGGTATTTCATGTGTTTCAGCTCAAGCACACCTGGTGAACACCAACACAACAACTGTTTTGCATATTTGTGCAGTTGTGTGGAATTCTATTCAGGGGTTTAATCATTTTGAGACATCAAGTTGCATTTTCCGTTGGATTTGGGGAAACCACTTGATGTATTCGTTGTGTTGAGCTATTTCAATTGCTTTTGTTTGATTTTTGTATTTCAATCAGCTGAAAGTGTAAATGTTGACAATACACCCAATTTGCAATATTTGTTGAATCTTTGTATGCAAGAAAAAGTGCAGGTACGCTTAAGAGTAAAATGTAGAAGTGCGTGTACTGCGTACCGGTGAGTACCGCCCCACTTCGAGCACTGGTATAGGGTTGACTTTTCCCAGTAAACTTTTACTTACTGTTGAAATTGGTATCTAAAAAGCTCAGTGTAATACACAAAAACATTCAGCTAGACAAAACTGACATTCTTCTATGGTACATTGAGCAGTCAGTGTCAATAAAGTAGAACCAGAATGAAATTTGTATATAACAAATATTTTTCAGAGTTGACTGCCATGGGGTAAAAACATCTAATCATTTTGACCTGGGCAATTTACAATTTTTTTCTTCATTTTGGTGGCATTGGGTGAGTTACCACATTTTGCAGACAGTCAAAATGCAAAGACATCTTGACAAATGACAGTGTACTATGAAAGTGTGATAGTTTGCCACTATGTAATTTTGTCCAATTGCTAACATTACAGTATATGTAGGCACCTGAATAGTATTGATATAAAAAGCCATCATTGCACACACTAACAAAACATTTATTCAAACATTTCTCATCATTCTATGTACACACTTCACAGCCATCTGTAAATACGTGAAGAAAGCTTGTACAGAAAGAAATATACACCATTCTCACATATGGCATCCCACACTGCAATGTTCCCTCCACACTGGCCTGACACATCAACAGTGGCCACCGGACCAATGATATTACAGCCGCATCTCCTGACTTTGGTCAAGTTGAATCCTGCCTCATGAACATACACAAAAAATGTGTGTGTATTCTTCAGCCTCCACCTCCAACACTCTATAAAATATTGTAAAATTTATCAATTTTAAATAATTTACAGTAGGTATTGTAAATCATACAGTTACACATCCCACATTGTGTAACATATTCTGCATATACCTGTCGGCTATATTGGACATAATTTCTGACTGGTTGCTCTAAATTGTGATGAAATTTAATTGTTCCCCATCTAGCCTAAATCTATCCATCTGACAACCATTACAACACCACATAACTATTATGTATCTAATATATGTTTGTGACAGGTTATTGTGATTGTTGGTCGTTCTATTTAGCGTGTGGGGATTTACACAATGGATATGTGTATACTTGTATTTGAATAGTGATATTATTCAATAGCAAATGAATGCAAACTATTTTGATCTGTAAGCCTTACTCAATGCATTTTGTGCCAAAGCAATTATAAATGACCATAGTCATGTGAACAAATTACCAAATATTCAAATAATTCGTCATGTAGTTTGATGAAGTTTAATAGTAACTCGCCAATTGCAAAAAATGAGCCAGATTTAGAAAAACTTAAATTATTTCCAGATCTGTATATCCATACATTGTATATATGGATAGCCTACATGTGCGTTTGTGTGTTAAAGTATTTACCTGTATAAAGTCTACGTTATACTGTAAAATGCAAGTGGACTACTTAATATGAATCATTCCAGTAAGAAGTACACAATATTACAGTACAGTGCACAAAGCTTGAATGGTTGAAGGCACGATTGTTCTCCCAACATACAGCTGCAGCCTTCCACCAGTCTGGGCCGTTGTAAGGCCATGATAGAACATGGGTCACAATAGTGGCCCTTATTTAATCAGAAACTTGCCAATGTTATTGGCCTCTTCTACCTTTTCCTCCGTTTGCCTCCCTACCCTTCCACCATGCATCCTTGTTCCTTTTTTCTTCCCGGCTGTTGACCTTGTTCGTGTCCGTTGTTCTATTGTCAGAAATTGTAATACTGTGTTGTGTTATTTTCTGTCTATATGTTCTTGCCAATTGAAGGTTCATGAGATAAACCTCTTAGCTATTTTAGAGAACTGGTTGATCATTGGTTGATCTTATGCTTTACACATTCCCCATCTGTAGTGAGAGTCAAGATTCACCTGAGAGCAATTCATCAATTCATGACACATTTACTAAAAATAGCAATGTACAGAAAATATGCTTGACAGATTTTGACACCCGGTTCAACCATTTTGCATTTATTTACTTATTAAAATTAACTAATGCCTAGATGTTTTGGGAGTAAGATTATTAAACAGAGAACCAGTATGATATTTCTTGATCAACACAACATAAGAAATTGATAATGTAGAGATCAGCAGACGATTGTACATAATCATTTGCATGAATGTACTAAAGCATTGTCCGATTTGTTCAACAGAATGAGAAATTGCTCTTGTTGAATAAGTACTTTAGAAAATGTAAATTGTGATCTGCAAAATATACCAAAGTCACTGAGAAAATATAAATTTAAATGTCTGTTAGAGTTAGTGGCACCTCCTAACCGTCCAAAACACAGATACAATGACTGAAATGAAGTGAGATACAGAGCCCGAAAACAGAGTGAAGACAAATATACTTATAGAGACAGACTGAGAGAGAGACAGACACACATTAAAGACAGAGAGACAGACAGAGCGAGACAGAACTAGAAACAGGAAATCATCTCTAGCTCAAAGCTGTTTCAAGCTGAAAGAAGAGGCAGTATTCTAACTGACTGTTCCACTTCACTGCCTATATAAATGTGCTGCATTACTAGTACACTTTCATACTACATAATATGCTGGAAGATTAGCTTGCATCCACAGTTGTCTGGGTTTACACTAGATCTATATGAGTCAAAAGTACTGCACTGTATTGGGAATATAGTTCCATTTGGTTCCAAAGCCTATTTCTTTAGAATGGGTAATGATTAGTGGTCCTGAATGGGTAATGATTAGTGGTCCTGCCCAGTCATCTGTATACTCAGAAGTGCAGGAGGTCTGGTCAGGGCAGTGTCATTTGGACCAAGCATTGACTGTTCAATGTTCTGCAGAGCTTTATACATCTCCTTTTTTTTTCTGCCCTTCCAGGGCATTTCTCAAATGGAACTAATCCCTTTTTAGTGCATCTCTTTTGACCAGAGTCTTATTAACGAACAGGGTGCTATTAAAACCCTGCTGTCAACAGTTTCTGTGAATAAATAAAGCAAACACATTTTTTAATATTATATTTTAAGTTATGAATTACACAAGTTTCACCTGGATTACACAAGGCAGTAAAAATACAATAAAAAATACAATGTGCGAGAAAATGGTGTAGGTGTATGTGCATTTAGTGAAAACAGAATTCTGAAAAACAGAGGTAGATTAATAGTTCTTAATTCAGCACCACGGCCAGCTCCGCAGCCTAAGGAATCACAAACAATTCAGTAGGCTGCAGAGCTGGCCCTGGTGCTGAATCCACCTTTTTTGGCTTTCAACTCTAGGAGTTGTCAGTTTTGCTCCTTCAAAACCTGTGACATTTGTGGCATTGTGCTGTGTGATGAAACTGCACACTTTTATTGTGGCCAGGCTAAAAAACATGCCCCTGATAAAAGCACTGGTTTAGATCTGGAGTTGGTTCCTGGGCACTGTAAATGGCTGCCCACTGCTCCCTTGAGGGATGGGTTAAATGCAGAGAATGAATTTCACTACATGTACAGTATGTGTGTGACAATAAAGTACCGTTACCTTTACCTTGTAATGCACACCTGTGCAATTATCATGCTGTCTAATCAGCATCGTGATATGCCACACCTGTGAGGTGGATGGATTATCTCAGCAGAGGCAAAGTGCTCACTAATGCTGGATTCACACCAGGCATGGCAAACTGGTTGCATTGTGGCGGAAGTCCATTCATTTTAATAGGAAGCAATGCGCCCCACTGCGGCAAATCTACCGGATCCACAAAATGTGGATGCGGTGCAGCAGGTGTGTCACAAGGTGTTACACGCTCCTCCCCAGGAGGGGAGTAGGATGTCAAACCCACTGCACAGGACACCCTGAGGTCAGCAACAGAGGTATGGGGTCATAGGTACAAGCAAGGACACAGAGACAACAGGTACCGTTCAAAACAAGGCGTTTATTTAGCCACAGTAAAAGATGTTAGGAAAGTGAGGAGACTGTGGGTACCAAACCAAAGAACTAAACAGAAAGTCCCCCACCCCCTTACCTGTCCTCTCTCCTATACACAACTAAACTAACAAGGCGCCCTACCCAAACTTACATTAGGTGGCCCATACCAAGTGTACTTAGTGTGATTATAAAAGGGAGTCCCCTATGGCCAAGATGTACACTCCGGAGTGGCTGTAGGCTACTCCTCACTCCCCGTGAACAAAAGAACAAAGGATTAATTTACAAATAAACACAACAAGGACACAATGAACACTGGACTGAATATACAACACATGCACTAGCATTAGGCCTAAACACTCACTCTAACAAATATCCAAACAACGCTCTCACTCCAACAACGAGAGAGAGAGAGAGAGAGAGAGAGAGAGAGAGAGAGAGAGAGAGAGAGAGAGAGAGAGAGAGAGAGAGAGAGAG